>JALCCG010000195.1:0-40568 GCA_023212695.1 Sporisorium sorghi | reverse complement strand
ATTATCTCACTAACCTGAGGTCGCACTAAGTTGACAGAGGTCCCCGGTTCGATTCCGGGTTGGCCCCCTCTTTTTGCTTTTTTTTTTTTTTTTTTTTTTTTTTTTTCGCATCCTTTTTTATCATTTTTTTCTCCTTTTTTCGTGAAATGTCACATCAAGCTGTTGAGGAGCGCTCCTGTGTCGCGGACACCTAGAACATCACTGAATAACAAGTAGCCAACCCGACCCTATCAGATCTACCTGACCGCTTAGGGCCAGACGAGTGATGTCACTGCCAAGGCAGCCCTCGAGAGTGATAGCTTCGGCATGAGCAGGCTGTGCCCACGGCACCGTGCGCCATTGTGGGGTCTGTGAGCACGGCAAGCTCGGACGCCAGGTGACGAGATCGGGATGCAAGCCAGAGGAAAAAGGGTCTGAAAGGAGACCACACAAAGGGCAAGCCGAGCCGCCTCTTTCTCAAGGAAAGGGGGTCTCGGCCGACTTTGACAGGCTCGACCGCAGAATTAGCTTTGCCGAAGCTGTGCTGTGCTGTGCTGCCGTAGAAAAATTTCGGATGAAGAAACCCCTGATGCGTGTAGAGTTTGATGCTGCTGTCGAACGAGGTGTTGGTCTCCCTCTTTTCTTTGTCTGGACCGCAGGCCCCTTTCTCCTCGGCATCAAGGACCTGTCCAGTTGCCGGAATGGACGCTCTGTTCCGGCATTGAAGAGGCTAGCAGAGTGACACTTTGATGCGACAAGTGAGAGACCTATCATCGTCCGTGCAGAGAGCCGAGACTGCGGAGAGGCCCCTTTCTCCATGTGTACTACAGGGTCTTCCTATCCCTTCGTTCTGTGGTCGTCAACTCTTCCCATATCTATCATCATCACCCTACTCTCACCTTGCCGCCTACTCCAACGACATTCAGTACTCTCACGACAACCCTCTTCAAAGAGCAGGCCCTCTCATCATCCTCTTCACGAACACGCTCGAGACTGAGCAACGATCATAACGACAAAGATTCCCAACATGGCCAGGCTACGACGCAAAGCAGCCTTGCGCTTGTCCACATCGCTACTGGTGGGCCTTGTCCTCGCGGCGACCCTGCCATCCGCCTCGGCCCAGACATCGAGGATCACATGCAGCTCCTCCTCGTTGTGCCCCGAATCGAGTCCATGCTGCTCGTCCGAAGGCGTCTGTGGCTCAGGCGCAATGCAATGCGCAGGAGGCTGTGACCCAATGTCAAGCTTCAAGCCCTCTTCTTGCCTTCCCAACCCAGTGTGCCGCTCGCGTCAGATGACTATCAAGCCGAGCGACTACAACAACACGGACATCTTTATGCCCATCCTCGAATACAACGGCAACGCCTCCTCCCCATTCACGCTCGACGCGGGCAAGCTGGGACCGGGACCCGAAGGCGTACTCCTCGAGCTCACAGCCGCACAGCAGGCCAAGATCTCGACCACCGATTACCTCATGTACGGCTACGTCGAAGCGACGCTCCGCCACAATGCGCGCCAAGGTCTCGTCGCTGCCTTCATCACCATGTCCAACATCAAAGATGAGATTGACATCGAGTTCACAACGGCCAACTCGTCGGTGATGATGACCAACTACTTCTGGATGGGTCAGCCTGTGCGGGATCATGGCACGACGGTCAGCATGCCCAACTGGAACGTCAGCGACTGGCACACGTACGGCCTCAACTGGACGAGCAGCCAGCTGCAGTGGAGCATCGACGGCACCGTGGTGCGCACCCTGACGCGCGCGCAGGCGGGGTCGAGCTACCCGCGCTCGCCTTCGCGCATCCAGTTCAGCACGTGGGCGGGCGGCAATGCGACGAATCCGGAGGGTACGATTGCGTGGGCCGGCGGTCCGATCGACTGGAACACGCCCGAGTACGAGAAGAACGGCTTCTACGCGCAGGAGATCAAGCAGTTCAACGTGCAGTGCGCCAGCCTCAGCAGTCTCAATCTGACGAGTGTCTCGGGGAGTTCAGATGATAACATCACTTCGTTTGTTTATACGGGGAGCAACTCGTCGACGACGCTCGAACCGGCGTTTGGTACCAGCACCGAGCCTCTGAGGATCCTCTCGGATCCCGGTGCGGACGGCTATCCGGGCTACCCGGGCTATGGCGTGACCAGCGCTCAGTCCGGCAAAGATGGCAAAGGCAGCAAAGACGGCAAAGGCTCGAGCAAGGATTCTGGGAACAACAGCAAAGATGGCGATGTCAACACCAAAGACGACGCTGCCAACAGCTCGTCCACCTCGACTTCAGACGCTCTCAAATACGCACTCCCGATCTCCGGCGCCCTCATCGGTCTGGGCGCCATCTGGGCCATCATCGCCTTTGTGCGCCGTCGTCACCTCAAAGCGCCCATCGTCAACGCGATCGGCGTGACGGGCGTCAATGACCCGCGCTTCAGCGGGCCCTCTCGAGGCGCGTTCGATCGGTCGGCCACCACTACGACTGCGCTGGCGTACCCCAAGGATGTGGAGAACGAGCCGGCGAGTCTGTACCGCAACGAGCCCAACATGAACCTGATGATGGGCGGAGGGATCATGTCGGATGCTGGGCTGTCGCATTTGCAGCGCCAGACGACGGGCGGGTCCAAGGTGTCGCGCGCCTCGAGCCTTGCGGATCGGCTGCTGGGCGCTTCGGGTAAGGGGCAGCAGCGGTATCAGCAGCTGGACGCCACGCAGGAGGAGGAGGAGGAGGGGGAGAGGCGCTCGGTCAATAGGCCAATGAGCAACCCTTTCCAGCATCATGCTTACGAAGCAGCGGCACGAGAGGAGGAGGACGAGGTCGAGCAGTATATCGACGCGCACACGCACCGCACCTACGGCGGCGGTACGGATAGCTGCTACGGCACGCCCATCTCGAGTCCCGTCAAGCGCAACGCCGAGGTGGCGAGAGGCTACCCCATCGCCGCGGACCAGTGCCAGCTGCAATCGCCGCAGCGACGTGCACTGCCCCTGGCGCCGTACACGCCCAACTACGCGCTTTCTCCTTCACCTGCCCGTCCGTCGGGGAGGATGTACGACACGCCCAACGTCAACTACTACCCGACGCCTGTGATGGTGCAGCAGCAGCAGAGCGAAGGGTACACGCCGAGCGCGACCGCACCTGTGCCATACAGTCGCTACCCGTATGATGTCCACAACAATGGAGGCGCGGGATACTACAATAGCGGCTACGCTCACCACTGAACGGTCTCGAAGCCTGCCTGTCGCGGGAACGCAGCCGACGTCGGACATTCTCTCTCTCTCTCTCATTATTGTAGCCCAACTGTTGCCTTATCATTTCCAAATCGTCTCGTCTTGTGTACAATAGCTTATCATCGCAGCATCGCAGCAGAAATGGACATTGTTTGAGAAACGAAAGAACAATTGCGAGATCATCGAGTGTCAGTCATGCTTCCCTACAGTCGTGTCTCGATGCATTTCTGGTGCAAAAAAGGTTGAAGCGGCGAATGCGGTACCGTGTGCGTGTCTGGGGTGTGTGAATTTTGCCCACAAAACACAAAGGGGCCCCCTTTCGCCTGTCTTAGATGGTCTCAGCTTGTCAAGAGACGGTGTCTCACGCCTATGGCGCTGGCTCTGGAATGGACGCAGACATGTTGGAACAGGATGGCACAGGCACAGCGCAACGAAAGCACATTCGGCATCTGCAGCTAAGATCCCGATTATGCAGCGGCCAAGACGAGCGGGTCTTTACCACACAGCTAGCAGAAAGGTACGATGTACCGCTGCGAAGCTGAGAGTCATCTTACAGCCGAGAACCGAGCCAGCGGAATGACGATCGAAAGCGGCTACTCTAAGTCACGCAGCGCGGTCTTGTCTCGGCTAAAATAAGACGCTCAATACGACGGGGGAGCTGCAAGAGTAGCCTGTATCGATCTTTTAATTGCTGCGAGCGACTACTTGTCGGGTTATAATTTTAAGTCAAGCTAGTCCCGATCGGACAGCTTTCTGGTCTGACATGACCTCGGTCTCGATGATAGCAGAAAGCTGCTGGTGCTAACGCCAAAGAGGGGTGAAGCTGCTCGGTCGGGATCGGCTCAACTGTTGCGCCTGTCTCGCTAAAGAAAAGGAGACACGAGCGTCGAAAGGGCGCAGCTTCCCCGAGGCTCGGCTTTGAAAATGAGATGATATATTATTTTTTATTTTTATTTTTTTCCCCTTTTGGCAAGGCGCGTGCGTGATGCGTCTGTCGAAAACGGACGCGGCGGCGTGTCTAACGCTTGCCTGTCCAGTTCCAGCTCCGACTGAAAGCGACGGGAGAGAGAATGACCGCAATGGGACTTGCCGATAGCAGCACCAGGGTCCTCGCCTTCTGTTCTTTCTATGGTTGTTGCTGCTGTGGGAAAAAAACAAGCTCGCTCGGAGCGACGCTCGGCGCTTTCTCACAGAAATCATGCAGACGCGTGCGTCTCTCCCAACGTGGCGGCACCTTTTCAGCCTCACAGCTCTCTGGCCCCCAAACACAATTGCTAAGAAGCTCGGCCGCCGCATCCTTTACCGTGGTAGCAATGACCGAGCTGGAAAGCTTACCGATGAATGCCATCGTGGCGGTCGAGATGGACTGGATCGAATTCATTAAAAAGTTGCTTGCCTCTCTCGCTCTCTCTCAGAATCTAGTTTTTCAAGTCAAACTCCGTTGCAGCAACTCATTGTGTGGGTGTTGGGAGACAAGCCTTTTTGATTTTTTGATTTTTGATTTTTTTTTGTTTTTGAGGTTCCGCCCACCATGCCGGGGGTTGAGAGAGCAGCAGCCCAGCGCATCTGGCAGTCAGGGCGTGTGAGTGGGTCCTTTTTTTTTTTTTTTTTTTTTTTTTTTTTTGCGTTGCGTTGCGTGTGTCTCTCCCGTGTCGGCTGCATGTCGTGCAGGGTGCTGCTGCTGCACCCCTCTTCGGCGAGCCTTCTTTGAGTCGGTGCGCTAAGAAGAGCGCGCATTGTGGCGCCTGCCCATTCTCTCTCTCTCTCTTCTGTCGCCTTGTTCATTTTCTCTGTGCGTGTGTCTCTTTTGTCTCGCTTTTTTTTTCGCGTTTGCGCCTTCGGCTTGAGCTTTGACGAGTGCGGCTTCTTTGCTTGCTTGCTTGCTTGTTCCAACCAACACTCTTCTCACTCTCGGGCCTCTTTGAGAAACGCGGCGTCGACTCTCAGATCTCATTTCCGCCTTGCCTCCCTCACTCTCACCCTCGCCATCGCCGTCCATCCTCTCGCGCCTCTCCTGTGGCCATCTGCGTGCGTTGATCGTCCTCAAAGCCACCCACCGTCGTGGGCTGCGGACCCCATCCATCCTCTCTCCTTCATCCACACTAGATGCGCGCAGACCCTTTCCTCCCTTCCTTTCTTCGCTTGGCTCGCCTCGTTTTAGACCAAAGCGCCAACTAAGCCACCGTCTCCTCTTCCTTCCTTCCATCCATCCACGATCGCCGCCGCTGGAAGCTTTCCTCTGTCGCAAGCCACACCACCCTTAGCCACATCGCCCCTTGCTTCTGTCTCTTCAGCACATTCCTCTTGCCATCTTTCCGTTCTCTACCACCATCCAACCACCATAGCAGACTCACTCAAGCACCTCGCTCACCTCTTTCGACACCGTCCCATCCTCAAACGCTTCTTCGATTCGAGCTCATCGTTGTCATCGTTGATCACCTGCAACGCCAGCAACTTCCATATCGCGCCGTCATCTCATCGCATCGCATCGCATCGCTTGCTGCGCTTGCTGCGCTTCGACTCAACCTCCCTCCAGGACACAACCGCACGCTCTCCCACAATCTGCAGAGCATGCACGAAGAGCCCATCGACCGATCCCGCGACCTCTGGATTGAGAGAAAACGCAGATTCGAGCAGGAAGAAGCCATTCGAAGGGACGGATTGCTCGAAGCTCGCTACCGATCTGCACACGAAGCCTCCAGCCGCTTCAGCCCTCCTCGCCAAGCCAACCACGATCCCAGATACGCTCATTTGCCTTCTTCCACACCTCACCAAAACAACGCTCGTCACGCATCGAGTCCTCGCTCTCAAATTCCGCTTTCCCTGAACAACACCGCCGACGACGAAGAAGCCGCCGCTATGCGCGACGACCCTGCAACCTCCGCGCTCAAGCGCAGGCGTCTCGCCGAAGGCCTCGACCGCGACGACCGACGACGCGACGATGCCCCCAACGGCGGCCGTTCTCCCCCTTTTCGCAGGGCCGATGGCGCGCCGCACTCGGCACCCCGCTACCTCGACGAGAGGGACGCCTACGCAGACGATCTGCGCTCGCCTCTGAACCCGCCTTACGCCAACAGAACCAACAACGGACGTCTCTCGCCCTTGGACAGACCCATGCACAGCCCCAACTCGGCCGCCGCCGGCCCCTTGCCGCCCATGCAGGACGGTAGCCATC
Source organism: Sporisorium sorghi (assembly GCA_023212695.1). Lineage (NCBI taxonomy): Eukaryota > Fungi > Basidiomycota > Ustilaginomycetes > Ustilaginales > Ustilaginaceae > Sporisorium > Sporisorium sorghi. The sequence goes on along the minus strand of JALCCG010000195.1, from coordinate 34,194 downwards.
GACCCTCGGTGCTCTCGTCGTCCAATTACGACGACGGCCTCGACCATGGTCCCGGCATGCTCGCACGCAGACGAGGCGATGCCGCGCAGGCCAAGGCGAGTCGACTTCACATCGACACAGGTTCCGGCTCCGCCTTTGAGGCTTCTGCCCTCGGTAGATCGACCTCGGGCATCGCCAAGAGCGCTCCCCCTCAAAAGCTGTCGTTTGGCTTTGACAACCGCGACCACGCGCTGCCCCAGGATCAGGCGCCCCGCGAGTCAAATCTCCGTCCCAACCACACGTCACAGCAGCCACCGCAATCTTTTGCTCCCGCACGCGGCGAGCCGCAGCAACGACTCGTCTCTGGTCCGCGCCAACTAGAGACGCCGGATGCCTTCCGTCGCGATGAGCGAGAAGATCTGCCTGGTCTTCGCGAAGGTCGACTGCCCGACATGCCTCACACCGCCAACCCACTCGCACGTCAAGGGCCTTCGACGCGTTTGCCCGGCGGTGGTCTCGTTCCTCAGACCGCAACGCTGCCCTCTCCTGCCTACCACACGACCCAATTTGCACGCGGTCACCCTGGCGGACGTCAGGCTTACAACCCGCCGCCCACTGCACGATTGCCCGACCACTTGCGTTCGCCGCCTTCGTCCAAAGCGCACTTCCTCTCGCTCTTCTCCGACTTTTACGATTCGCTCTACGACAGCAGGACGCTCAAGGCCACGCTCGAAGACCAGATCAAGCGCTCCAACACGTTGCTCCAGACGCTCCAGTCGAGCCGCCGAGTGCTCGAAGAGACGGTCGAACGTAGAGTGCGAGACGAACGCGTCCTGTGGGAAGGGCGAGTCCGCGGTCTTGAGGCGCGCGTTCGCGAATTGGAGGCCAAGACGGGAACCGCCGACTATGACGACGAGCCACTCTCTCGTTCATCCGAGCTTGCTGCTTCCAAGTCTGCCAACAGCCACGCTGCTCCTGCTGCTACATCTTCGAACAAGTCTTCTGCGGCTGATGCAGCAGCAGCTGCTGCTGTTGTTGAGAAGACCGAGGACAGCATCGGCAGCAAGCCTGCATCGCGCGAACGCTCGCCTCTGGCTGCTTCTGCAAAGAGACGCTCGTCGTCGTCCTCCAACAAGGATGAGGACGAGGGCGATCAATTGCAGGACGACTGAAAAATATCCCTCATCTCTCTCTATATCATTGTGTTTATTTGCTGGTCGGCCCTATCCTGGGCGGCTCTCGTTTTATGGTTACCTTGATGCTTTTGAAAACCTAGTTCATTCGTTTGTCAATTTGGTGTTTGGAGTGTGTGTGTGTTGGTTTCGGATGCGCCTGGATCGAATTTAGGAATGTGAGGTGTGAGTGTGAGATGTGAAGGTGTTGCATCAGGTGGAAAGCCGGTTTACTGTGCGATGAGCGGAAGGGAACGTAAAGCGAAGATCGGAGGAGTGACGTGCAACTCGTGTCTCCTGGAGCGTTCTTGACCCTTTGCACCGCTGACCTCACCCGCGGCCGAAGCCAAGAGGGGCGAAGAGTGAGAAGTGACGACGTCAAGTGGAAAGATGTTCTGCAGTGTCTAGGGAGGTAGTCGACGTCAAGCGAAGATTGCATGAGCGAACCGCGCTATGCAGCGCTCTCCGACGACTGCACCGCTGACACCACCCGCTGTAGAAGCGAAAGGACTGAGCGTGTGAGATACGAGATGCGAAAGACGTAGCACCAAAAGTGTACGCGTGCTGCTGTGCGGAATCTCGGAAGACTGTCGAGCTCTCGTCTTCCATGCGGACTCGTTGTGCAGTGAAAGCTTCAAGGACGGCAGTGATCGAACAACAACATGAGTGTTGCCGAGTGCACGCCCCAGGGTCGAAGACACACGTGACCAGGTCGGGTGCCTCAAAGCACATGCTCTGTGATCGGACGTCATGTGTGACAGGGTGCTAGAGCAAACATCGTCAATACATGTGAGCAACATTGTGCCGAGCAGAAAATGACTGCATGAGGCAACCAGAGATTGACACTAAACGGCTGTTTAGAATCTCTATCGCTACCATGCCTCGAGAACTGTTCAACAGCCTCGACAGGTGACTCCATCTGCCTTCTGGGCGCGAAGACCGTCTCTCACGTGCACTCGATCTTCGAGTGGAACAGCAAGTCTGGCTGCTCAAAGCACGGGCAACGACAACGACAACGACAGAAACGCTACACAAAGCAATACTCTCTCGCCGCCGCAAGAGCAACAGCCGCAGCAAGAGCCAGCCGCATCCGCCGCGGAAGCTCCTCGCCCTTCGACCCGTTTCGAAGTCCCGTAAAACGTTGTGAAGAGACGGAAAAACAAGGAAGAAGCGCAGACGCGAACATCGGTTGAAGATCCTCGTGAACTCAAGAGGGCATTGCCGCGGACGCCAGTTCAGTCGATGGCCAGAGGCGGACGCGAAGAAAATTGTCTTCTGGCGTGCGAGGGAGACAATCAAAGTCGTTGAGAGGAGGAGGCCGGATCAGCGGGTGGCGAGGCTGCGACCTTCGAACGAAACAACTGGCGCCGTGAGCGAGACAGCGGGAGCAGTCAAAGAGGCAGCCAGTGTCGTGATCTCGGAGCTGTTTGTGCTTGCAGCTGCGCTGCAGCACTCTGCCAGAGCTTGCCGTGGCGAGGGTCTCCAGAAGGCCATCCTGGAGATCGGAGACATTGTATGCCGACTGCAGGAGTTGAACAAGGCTTCACAACAGTGGTCGACTGCTAGCGGTTGCAAGCAGTCGGACAAGGCAAGCATCGAGGTCGTGGAACACCTCTTCTCTTCTTCTTCCTCTCCGCCCTCGACCTCCTCCTCGTCCACTTCCGCTGCTTCTCGAGCGGCCGAGGCTATCGCCAAACTTCTGTCCACGCCTTTCGAGTTCCGTTCTGATGCTCGCATCAAGGCCTCGCAACCCGAGCGTCAGGAAATGTGGAACGAGACTTGAGACAAGTAAGGTCCATTTGTGCGCAACTTTGTTGAGCCTTTCTTGGCTGCAAACCTGGGCATCAAGCTGAAGCGCAACGGCGACAGCTTCCCCACCTACTTCCTTCCTGCAACTGCCTCAACTTATGAGGTCTGTTGCTGGCTGGTCGTGCTAAGCGTGCAAAACTCTCTTGCGATGCCAGGAAGAAGGCAAAGCGTAGTCAAATTGACTGCAACGAGTTTTCTGCCTTGTCATTGCCTCGCACAGCTGCCTGTTGGCATCGTCGGTGCTGCGATTGCATCGAGAGAGACACTTGGGGAGAGCAGTAGTCGCAGAGACACTCAAATGTAGCCGTTGAGCCTCCTCGAGCATGAGACTTGGACCACCATGCTTTTCCTGATCATGCTCGTTGATCAGCTTGAGCATGTCAAACAACTTCGATCCCCTCCAAATGTTGCCCCATTTCCGGATCAAGCACTTGAAGCATCGCATCTCAACACCGACTTGCAAACATGTGATGATGCACTTGCAAGACGGACAGATATGGGTCACATCGCAAGAGCCCGTTGCATAAAGCTTGCATTGTTGATGGCGCAGCTTGTTCTCAACATCGTGGTTCTGAAGGTTGAACCGCTGCAAGCTTGCCATCTGCTCTTGCACCTCCAGCCTCCAAACCTCGCTCTTGACCATGTTTTGGATTTGCCTAAAGTCCCTCGTCTGCCAATGCTTCCGGATGAGACCCTCCCAGATTGCCTTGCAGCGCTCAGCCTCTGTAACGGACCAGACACACTCGACACTACAGACACACTCCTGCATGCACCTGTATGGTATCCCACACCATTCCAGCTGCACCATTCTGGCTGCACCGCTCCAGTCACACCGCTTGGACTGCACCGTAACAGGTCCTGCAGCCTGCCTCCAGCAATCTTGCCATCAAGCTACAGGGAAACTATGTGTCATGGATCATGTTGGGATGGGTCAATCACAAAGGGATCGGGAGATTGGTTGACTCGACCCGGTGGCTGCAGCATTGGCCACTGGGTGCAGAGGCTGTTCTGAGCACAGTGCAAAGTCTCTGACCTTTCTTCTCCTTGTCAATTGTATTTTACTCTACTCACTCTGTAGGTGAAATCTTAAGACCTTCCCTTGTATTTGCCCTGTGCCTGCTAGCATCGTACCGAGCCTCTGAGCCTGGACTATTGCCCCTGGCCTCGACAACCAATCCACTCTTGCTGTTGAGGTTATAAGACCCCAGGTGCTTAACACAATGGAAAAGACACAGCTCAGGTGTCTATGCTATAGCAGAGCACTTAGCATTTCAGCAATGGTGGCCCCAGGGGCCCAAACATATATATAGAGCTCGCTTCACCTAGTTCAGCTCACTTCTTACCATCCTACCACCACCATCCTTCTTCTGTACATTCTTTACACAATCTCATTCTGTTCCATGCTCCCTTGTGGCCGAGCCTGAACAGCTTGACCTACATCCTGACCTATTGAACACAAGTAGAAAGCTGTCTTGGAGACGCCCGCTACAGCCTCCCACTCGGTTTTGAAGTGTATCTTCAAGTAATTGGTCTGCTGACCTCGGATGTCCTCGCCGTAGCCAATGCACCTGACCGTCCAATACCAGCAATCTTTATCTCCCTTGCCCGCATTGTTCTTCTCATACTTGATCCGGACGTGGACCTTTCTGAGACCCTTGGGGTAAGCCCCTTTGCCAGCTACCTGCGATCTCTCCACCCTGTTGGACGGCTTAGGGGCGGGAAGAGCACATACGTTGCGCACAGCCTCTCTTGCCCCTGGGCGGCGTCGAGTCATTCCATGGCCACCTCAATCACCAATGCGGCGACTGAACGCGACTGGAGCGCTTCGAGACTGCGGAGCGGCGATTGCGACAGAAGGAGCGGCAGAAGCTGCTGGCTGAGACGACAAGCTGATGAGGATGAGGGAGGTGGCAGCGGCAGAAGCGGCAGAAGGGGCAGGACAAGCAGACGACAAGCTGCTGGCGACGGGAGCGACGGGTGCAGCAGGCACGATCACAGTGGCGGCAGCAGCTGACGAGCAACGAGGGAGCAGCAAGCAGGGAGGCAGAGTCAGCAACCAGGAGTAGGGTGTCGAGGGCGGCGAGGATGGAACTGGCGAGGGTGGGGCCTGATGAGCCCTCTTGCAAGCGGCAAGCTCGTCCAGCGCTGCCTTCCTCTTTGCGGAAGAAGAGGTGGCAGTAGCGGGAGGAGAGGGTGAGGGAGAGGGAGAGGCCGGAGGCGAGGAGGGCGGCCAGGGCAGTGGCGAGGAGGGCGGCAGCGAGGAGGGCAGCAACGCTGGCGGCAAAGTTGGAGACCATGTGTATGGCACCGACGGCGTGCTGGCAAGCACGGGAGAGGGGCTGCGAGCCATTGGCTTGCTCACAAGCCAGTCCAGGAGGGTAGTTGGACCTTGAAAGCGAGGAATGGTGGTGACGGCAGCCGAGCGTGGCGAGGAGGGCGTTGGCGCACGAGGAGGGGCAGGGGTGACCGCAGCAGGCGGGGCGGGCGACGCCAGGCGAGGCGAGGAAGGCGGCGACGACGAGATGACAATCAGGCCGGGCACACTATACTCCTTGGGCCTGACCACCAGCCATTGTCGGAGGTCACCGGGGGTGCTGGTGGGACGAGGGGCGCCAGACGAGGTGGCGGTGGCTGTTGTGGCCGTTGTGGCTGTTGTGGCTGTCGTGGTGGTGCGAGCGGCAGTGGCCGCAGCAGACAGGATGGGGCACGGAGGTGCAGGAGTCGTCGAAGGGCCTACGGGCGCGCTAGGTGTAGCGACGCCAGCCTTCCGAGCAACAAAGGTGTTGCACGTGGGCGTCTTCTTCGACGACGACGTGGTGCTGCCTTCCTCTTGACCGAAGGAAGAACAGCAGCGGCAGCGGCGAGATTCAGCAGGTCAGGAGGAGAGGCGGGAGGCGAAGGCGGCGGAGATGAGAACGGCCAGAAGAGCGGAGATGAGGGCGGAAGAGTCGGAGACCATGAGTATGGCTCTGTGGGATGGCTCGATGGCATGGGCGAGGGGGCACACGGAGGAGGCGGCGACGCTTGCAAGAGGGGCAAACGTGTGTCACCTTGCACGACCCTGTGGCGTCGAGCGTGCAACGTCGATGTCGCAGCTCGTTCTCGGTTTCGTGGTGGGTGTTCAAAGGACAATGAAGCCGCGGAAGGAGCCGTCCGCGCTTGACATTCCAACCATACAAAGAACTGTCAAAGGAACAAGCAGCCATGGTAGTCAAGTGCGTAACAAGGGACGGAGCTCGATGTTCTTCTCATCCGGAGCTTGCCGCCTTTGATCCTGTCGTCATCGCGACACGCCGTGACAACCTCACCTCCTCAACTCCTTCGTCAGCCCGTCACAACATCTCAGCTTCATCAAGCGGAGCCCATTCGAACCACCTCTCCACCGCGTCGCGACCGGCTCTGGCACCACCTTCCTTCAGCCAGGTCGTCACCTCTGCAGCATCTCGACCCCGTCACCGTCCCACCTCTTCCGCCTCATCGTCAACGCTGCACAACCTCACCTCGTCGCTGTCGTCGCCATCATCTCCATTCTCCACACCCTTCCCCAGATCCACACGCCCAAAGAGGGCACGGGCAGCCGATCACATTCAACGCTAGACCACGCCATTCCTCGCCACGCGTATCTTTTTCTCTTATAGACACACAGCGCGCGAGCATTTTCCCTCGATCGCACATCACCTGTCACAAACACCGTTCCTCAGACATCCCGCTTTCAACACCTCTCGACCACATATTCCACTCCTCGCACCCGTCTCGGCACATCCTTCTTCACACGCACCCTCTTCACACGTTTCCCTCCATCTCCCCACTTCCCCTCCCTCCTCACACACCACACAAACACTCTTCTGATGACGAACAATAAACATTCCAAAACCGAAGAAAACACAAATTAAGGACTGTCAAACGAAGCAAGAAAAGACTGTAGTGTGGGCGCTCTCTTTACACAAGAACACCCGGAAAAAAAAGATACACGGTGTGCGGCCGCGCCGTCCACCTCTCAGGGGGACCGCACCCAGCGCAGGGATAAGGAAGGGGGTATCACGAGAGCGCAGCATCTGAGCTCGGTCACAGCTGATGCAATATCGCTGTGGGCTCAGCCCTTGGAATGAGCCCACCCAAGAGGCCTCCGCCACTGGATGATGCAGCAGCCGTGCTTCTAGCCGCCGTGTTAGCCGTGTTGCCCAACGCGCTGCCCACACCCGCCGTCACGCTGTTGACCGCGTTCGTCGCGGATGCCGCCGCTGCGCTTCCGCCGGAAGCGATCGCCGACGTTGCAGCCGAAGCTCCGGAAGCCAGCGCCGAAGTTGCGCCCGACAGCGCGTTGGTCGACGACGCCACCGCACTGCTCGACGACGCACCGGGACAGCCGGCCTGCGACTGGATCGGGTTCAAGATGCCCAGACCCAGGCCCTTGGTCACACCGGTCAGCGTGCACAGCAGGCCCTTGCTGGCATCCGACAGGCCGCCGATCACGTTACCCTGTGTGAGGTCGCCGAGCAAGCCACCCAGGATGTTGGTCAGATCCGCACCGGCGCTGACCAGCTGGCCGAGCAGGCCCGTGATCGATTCCACCGGGTCCAGCGGGATGAGGATACCGCCAAGATCGAAGAAGTATTGCGTCGGGATGTTGAGCTCGTCGTACTCGAGACCAGGCGCCAGGTAGCTGTCGCCAGGCGAAGGACCGAGTCGCACAGGAATGCGGTTGTAGATATCCAAATTCTTGCCGATGACCGGCAGCGAACCCAGCAGACCCTTGGGGAGCACCACATTGGGGATCCTGCCCGAGGTCGCAGAGCCGCCCGCTCCCGTACCGAACGGCGTGGGGAACGTGTACGACACCACCGCGTCCGGGTTGGACGCATCTCTTGGCTGCGAGCCCGCGATCTTGGCCGTCGTCTGCAGCGCGACGATGTACAGACCCGTCTGCAGCTGGTTGATGATGGTAATGTCAATCTCGACCACCGGCTTAGGCGCACCGGGGATGCCCAGCAAGCCAGGCAAACCCGTAACTATTGTCTGAGCGGTCAAGTACACGTGAATATCCGTCACGATGCGCGACGCAATACCCTGCAGCGTCGTCGTCAGCTTGATACCGGCCAGCGCAGGACGCAGCGAGTCGTACGGCGTCAAGTTGGTCTGTGGACCCTGCGAACCGTCAATCGTAAGCGGCGCCTGCTGCGGCGACGTGCCGTCCGACAGCGACGGCTGCACGTAGCGCTGCAGCAGCTGCTGTGCCGTCGAGTCGTTGGCGTTGGCGGGCGCGTAGTAGAAGTACGACTGCACCAGGTTGCTTCCGGGAATAAGACCGAGCACGGGAATCTCGGCGCGACCCACAACAACACCCGAGAAGAGGACGGGCAGGAAGACCTCGTTGGTGTACACAGTGAGGTTCGACGGGTTCTCGAGCGTCACCTTGAGCGGCACCCACAGGAACGCGGCGGTACCGCTGCTGACCATGACGTCCGACAGCGTCGTGACGCCGTTGAAGCTGTTGATACCGGCGAGCGACGTGGTCACGTTGAACGGAATGCCACCGATGGGAATGTTGCCGATCACCGTCTTGGCGACGACGTCGGTGCCACCGCGCAGAGCAAACGTGCCTCGCGGCGTGTCCGTGAGCTGCGCAAAGAACGCCTGGAAGTTGGGACGGTCGACGGCGACGATGTTCTGCCTGCGCCACATGAGCTGGAGCGCCTGGAAGTCGCTGGGACCGCGCGACGTGCCCGCCTGCACGTTGGCCAGCGGCAGATCCAGGTACGCCGTGTCGCCGTTGGCGTACGACAGGTTGATGTGCGGCGCGGCCTGGATGGGCTGCAGGCTGAACATGAACGGATTGGCAAACGTGGCGATGGTCGAGTTGGAGCTCGACGGGACCGTGTACGAGTCGGCCGGGTTGCCGTTGACGAACACGGTCAGATCCGACAGCGTGATCGAGAAGATGATCTGGTAGATGCGGCCTGGCAGCGAGACGTCGAGGGTCAACGTCCTGAACGCCGCACTGAGCCAGTTGACCGGCTGGTTGCCGTTGGCCTGCGTCACCACCGAGACACCCTTGACCTGCAGGATCTGCGTCTTTCCCTGCAAGAAGTTGGTGAACAGGATACCCGTGTTCTGCAGATCGCGTCCAGACTTGGCCGTAATCGCACCTTCCAGCAGCGTGTTGGTCGTGGTGAGCGCCGCCAGGAACAGGTTGCTCGAGTGGATGGGACCAATGTCCGTGCCCATGAAGAAGATCTCAAAGTTGGCCGTGTCGAGCTGGATACCCAACGTCGCCGGACTCGGGATCGCCGCGTCGGTGCGGATGAGCAGCGTGTTGCTCGTCTCGCCGTAGACGTCAAAGTTGCTCGTGGTGACGCCGGGCAGGTTGTTGAACGCGCGGAAGTTGATGTTCTTCGAGATGATCACGTCGCTGTAGATGATCTGCAGCGCGCGCACCGTCAAGTGCTGCGACGACACGGTCCACTGGAACCCGGGGTTGTGCAAGATGTACGTGGCAAAGTCCGTGAACGCGCCCAGGTTCGTGATGGTCAAGTGACCGCTCGTCCTCAGGTTGGGCACACCTTGGTTGGCAAACGCGCAGATGGGCGGAAGCGTGAGCGTGGCAATGTTCCTGCCCTGCCAGGTGACCACCAGGCCGTCGGTGAACTCGATGAGCGCGTCGAACGGACCGGTGTTCGTGAGCGAACCAGCCAGCGAGACATCAAAGCCCGTGTTGGTGACGCTGGTGATGTTGGCAATGTCGACCGTAAGCACCGCGCCGTCGACGATGTTCTGCACAATCGGCGCACCGGCAGGACCCAGCAGGTAGAGCACGGTGCGGTCCGTCTCGGTAGGCACGGGCTGCTGCACAAAGTTGAGGTTGGTGAAGTAGTCGTCGAGCTTGACGCCGGACTGCACATCCAGCCTGGTGGTGAGACCCTGCACCGTGCGCAGAATGGCACCGAGCACGTCGAACTGGTTGCCAGAGACGCATCCAGTGGGCTGGAAGTCCGGGTACGGGCTGACGGTCGTCTGCGTCGAGGCCTGCGCCAACACCTGCGCGAACAGCGGCGGCAGAGGACCCAGATCGACACCTTGCGTAGCCGCGGCCGCCGTCACGAAGCGAATCAGGTTCTTGGGGTCCAGATCAAAGGCGAACGGCAAGTAGCGCGACGAGATGGTGGTGTGACCAGGCGCGCGGATCGGGTTGCTCGACAGGTCCTGGTTGATCTCGCCGAGGAAGATGCCCTGGTACGAAGCATCCGCCTTGACCTTGAGCAGGTTGATCGACGCCGTGAAAGGATTGCGCAGGTCGAAGTTGGCCTCTGCGAGACTGGTCTGCGCGATGTTGGGCGGGATCCTGAGCCGAGTTACAGTGATGAGCAGCTGCCTGAGCGGGGGAATGTCGGCGTTGAGACGGATGCCCGACAGCGCCTGCTTGAGCGACCCGATCGGCGTCGTGCTCGTGGTACCCTGGATGATCGTGTTGGAAACGATGCCCTGCACGTAGTTCTCGAGCAGCGTCTGACCGGCACGCACGTTCTGCGCACCCTGAGGCGAGTACAGCACCTGCGTCGGCACAATGTTGGTGCCGGGCACAAGCACAAGCCCCTTGATGACAGCGGTACCGATCTTGCGACCCAAGAAGTAGACGTCGAACGTCACATCGCCCGTACCGATCGTGATGTGCGAAGGGTTGAAGAGCGTCGCATCGACGTTGATCTGAAGGTACGTCGGGTAGCCGTGGTACACATCCAAGTTGGAAATGACGGCGGGACGAGCGTTGAGGTTCTGCAGACCCAACAGGTTCGTGTCGACGTTGAACGGAATGTTGTTGATGGACAGGAGACCGGCGGCGGTGTTGGCCTTGGTGTTGGCGTTACCGTTCAAGTTGAACGTCACCTGGGTGTTGGCGGTGGTGTCCGCAAGGAACTGCGAGAACCTCGGGTGCTGGTTGCCGTACACCGAGAAGGGCACGTTGCTGAACATGAGCGTCAGGATGCGCGCCGTGACATCCGTGATCGAGGGCGAGAGCGGAATGTCGAGCACCGCCATGTCCTGACCCTGGTACGCGGCGATGAAGCCACCGCCGACCTGCTGGATGTCCAGCGGGAACGCGAAGGGGATGAAGAACTGCGACTGCGTCTCGTTCGAGCTCGTCGGCGGACTCCAAGCATTGGCCACCGAGAAGAAGAGCGAGATCTGGTTGATCGAGATGGTGCGAATGACGGTGAACTTTTGCGACGGCAACGACACCTGAACGGCCAACGCCTTGATACCGTCGTTGAGCCACGTGACGCTCTCCGGGCCCGCATAGTCACCCAACACCATCACCTCCGTGTTCATGTTGGCGACGAAGCGCGTAAAGATCTCCGAGAGGATGGCGAGACCCTGATCCGACTCCTGGCGCACCAGTCGACCCACCAGCGGCAGCGTGGTGACGGCGAGCGCCTGCAGCACAAACCCGTCCTGCGCAGCCGAGGGTCCGATGAACGTGTTGTTGCGGTCCAGGTTGACACCGAAGCGCGACAGCTGCACACCCACCTGCGACGGGTTGTAGATGGTCGTGTCTGCGGTGAGGTGGATACCGCCCGCGGGATCGTTGGAGGGCAAGTCGAACGAGTTGATGATGACGCTGTTCCTCAGACCGTTGAAGGCGCTGAGGATAACGTTCTTCGAGATGGTGACGTCCGTCACCTCGATACCCAGCGCAGCCACGCTGAGCCCATCACCGGCAATATTCCACACGAAGCTCTGCTCGGTGAGCAGGTAACGAGTGAACTCGGTCAGGTAGCCGACGTCGGCGACGACAAACTCGGCGAGGATCTCGAGCGTCGCACCGACGTCACCGGCGAGCGAGACGTTGGGCATGGCGATCTGACCGAGCAGACGACCGTTCCACGTGACGTTGAGACCGTTGGTGAACTGGATCGTCGCGTCGAACGGACCCGAGTTGGTGATGGTACCCTGCAGCGCCGTCTGGAACGAGTTCTGCTGCGGGTTCAGGATCGTGACTCGGTCGATGTTGAGGATCGCGTTGTCCACGATCTTCTGCACGATTGGACCGGCAAGCACGGGCAAGAGCCTGTTGAGTGTCACATCGGTACCGAGCGGCACGTCCTGCTGCGCAAAGGTGAGCACGCTGGCGTAATCGCCAATGTTGTTGTTACCGATGATCTCGAGGTTGGCAGTGGCTTCCTGGAACGCGCGGTCGATGTAGCTGGGCAGATCGAAACCGGTGTACAGGTTGGCGCGCTTGTGGAGCGTGCCAGCCTCCGCGAGCGCATGCGGCTCCTCGCGCTCAGCCCAATCAGCAACATGGGCGAGCGTCTCGACGTTGTTGACGCCGTCCATCATGGCGTGCGCCAGCTCGTTGTTCTCTTCGTAGTCGTAGCTGGCCTCGGCATCGTCAAACTGGAGCGAGCGACGCGAGTTGGCCGACGTGGTGGGCGACAGCGTGTAGCCGCCGAGCTGGACGATACCGTCGAGGTACGCCGGGTTCTGACCACTCTGGACGACGAGCGCACGCACGAGCGCAAAGATGTCGGGAGGGTACAGGTTGAGGCTGAGCGGGATGGGAGGCGACTGGGTGATGGCATTGCCCTCGGCCAGGAAGGTGAGCGGCGTGTCGATGCTGGCGACAAAGATGCCGTGCGAGGTGACGTTGGAGCGGATGCGCGTGATGGTGAGCGACGACGTGAACGGGTTGTGGAAGAAGACGGTGGCGTTGGCGATGTTGTTGGTCCTGCCCGTGGTGGGAAGCACGGTCAGGTTGGCGGTCTGCACCAGCTTGGTCTTGAGACCGGGCAGCGTCGCCTTGAGACGGATCTGCGAAAGCGCCGGCTCAAGCGACGAGATTTGCGTGGAGCCAGAGAATCCGTTGATGCCGAGCTCGGTGTCCTGGCCCGAGATGAAGCGGTTGAGCGTCTCGAGACCGTACGGGCTCGAGTTGGGGTCGAACACGGACGTGGCGTTGACGTCGTTCCTGCCGATCATGAGGTTGAGGCCGGGGATGGTGACGGTGCCGAGCACATCGCGGTTGACCAGCTGGAAGGTGCTATCGCCGATGGTGAGGTTCAAGTTGGACGGGTTGACGAGCGTCGTTCCGACGCGCAGAAGGATGCCCTCGGTGGTACCGCCGGTGACGTCGACGCTGGTGATGAGCGTCGGGTACGCATTGAGCCCCTGCAGACCCAAGAGACCGCTGTTGACATCGAAGATGATGCCGTTGAGCAAGACGCGACCGAGCGGCGTGTCGGTGATGGCCTTGGCCTCACCCTGGAGGCGGATGGCAGTTCCGTTGGTGAGGGTGAGGTAGGATTGGAAGTTTTCAAACTCCTTGCGTGCGGCTTGGGTGTTGTTGGCGAGCGTCAGCGGGGTGGGCGGCAGCGTGAGGTCGAGCGTACCGGCGGTCTGGCCTGCGCTGACGAGCGTGAGCTGCGTGCTGGTGTTCGAGTAGGCGCTGTTGACCGTGGCCGCCTGCGCACCGTCGAAGAGGATGGTGAACGAGTTGGCCGTGCTGACAATGTTGAGCGTGAAGCCAAAGGGAAGACCGAGCACGGCCGAGAGCGCGCTGGAAAAGGCGGTCGGGTTGTATGCGGTCTCGGGCGAGTAGACCAAAGCCAAGGAGCCGATGCTGATGCTCTTGATGGGGTTGATGGGCTGAGGCGCCTTGAGGGGCACGGCGAGCTCGAGCGCAGTAATACCGGTGCTGAGCCAGCCGACGTACTGGCCGTCGGCCTGCTGGACGGACACACCTCGAGCTTGGGTGGGAAGCGTCTCGCCGTTGATGTAGCCGGTGAAGAGCTGACCGAGCAGGTCGAGCGCGGTGGCGTTGTCGTTGTGGGGCACGAGTCGGCCGCTGAGGGTGATGACGTTGCGACCGGACGAGACGTTGAGGTTGGTGGTGGAGGCGGGGCCGAGGAACATGCCTTGGTAGTAGAGACCGAGGTTGAGCGTGCCGAGCTGAACACCGAAAGGCGAGGGGTTGACGAGCGAGGTGGTGACGGAAAGCGTGATACCGCCGGCGGGGTCATCGCCGGGAAGCTGGAAGTCGAGGATCTCGACGTCTTGAAAGTTGTTGAAGCCTTTGATGATGATGTGCTTGTTGAAGACGAGGTTCTTGTAGGTGGGCAAGAAGGAGAAAGCCTCGACATGGACGCTAGAGCAATTGAGCTTCCATGTGAACTCGGGTTGCGAGATGAGGAACTTGGCAAACTCGCCAAAGCCGTCGACGTCGTGGATCTCGAATTCGGTAGCCTGCAAAAGGGAAGCGGAGGAGGTGAGTGGGGCCGATCAAAGATGGGGGATGCACTGCAAAGATGAAGGAGACTTACCTGTTTGATACGACCATGGCCAGCAGCAGCGCCAATATAGTCGAGACGGAATTGGCCCAGGTTGACCTCGGTCAGGGTTTCAGGCGAAGCGACCTGGCCGGGCTGAGGCGGAAGTACCCAATACACCTGGACGGGCTCGCGAAAGTAGATGTGGGCGGGGAAGATGCCGACTTTCTTGGTTTGACCCTCGAGGGTGAGCGGGAACGAGGTGTTGCCAGGCGAGGTGATGTTGGACTGGTCGACGTGAAGCACGGCGGTGTGGAGAGCATGGTTTGCGACGGCGTAGAGGACGGGAAGCAGAGTGATGGCGAGGGTGACGAGAAGGACACCGGGAGCGATGAAGAGACAGCAGTAGCCGAGTTTTCGAGAGAAGTACTTTTTCTCGTAAGGGCTGCCGCGAGCGCGAATGAAACCGATGGGTTGACCGGGCTGGTAGAAGCCAGCGCCGGCGGGAGTGTCCGAGGCGACGCTCTGGGGAGCAGAGCGTCGACGGAGGTTCTCCCGGGAGCCGTAGCCGTCGTCGGCCATGATGAAAGGGGGAACTAGCTCCCTAGGCGGGGTTGCTTGGCGATGGCGAGATGAGGCGGGAGAAGAAAGACGGTGGCCGCGGGTCTATAGCAAGAGGTTGTGGTGATGAGAAAGGTCGATCACAAGCCGAGTGGCGACGGCTTTACAAGGTCGACGATGAGAAGGAGAAAAGAGACACAGCAACCACGACGAGATCCTGAGTGAGACGCAGCAGTCGGTTGTTGACCTTGACGAAGTAGAGACAGAGAGGAGAGAGGAGACGACGACCGTGCCGGTAGGGTCGGGATGGTGACGGATAGGTGGATGGATGGAGGTGATGGTGACGAAGGGAGCACGGCCGGGGAAAGTGAACGACGATGATGAGAGAAGGTGGTGGCGTCCAGTGTCGTCGGCGGCGGCGGCGGCGGCGGCGGATGGGATGGCGGGGGGGAAAGGGCGTCGCGGTCAGCTGGACCCAGAGAAAGAGGAGAGGAGGAGGAGGCGAAAAAAAAAAAGGTCGAGATCCGGGGTGCAGAGAGGGAGAGAGACAGGCAGGCATGCAGGCAGCGAGGATCAGAACGGGGTAAGAGGAAACCAAAAGACGCAGAAGGTGAAGCACCAAGAGCTGAATCGAGACTCTCTAGCGAACGGCGGCTGGTGGGGACGAGGCACAGACAGAGAGACAGCTGTAGAGACAGACGGACAGACGATGATGATCCAGCCCTTTTTGCGGACTTTTGCGCCTTCGACCGTTGGATCGTTGGGCAGCAGGAGGAGAGTGAGAGAGAGAGAGAGAGGAAGGAGAGAGATGGAGGCAAGGGCGATCCGACCGTTTCATGGACGCAGGATGCAGCACGAGATGCAGACAAGCTTTTTAGCCGTCCCTGCAAACGAGACGGGGCAAACCTTTTGGTTGCATAGCGGTCAATCAGGTACACGAGCAGCAAGCGGCAGCAGCAGCAGCAGCAGCAGCAGCAGCAGCAGCAGCAGCAGCAGCTAGCCAGTCAGTGGAAGAACAAAAGCAGATGGGCGTCCAAAAGCAAGAAAAGCGGAGCCAAGACGAAGGAGAAATTCCAAATGCGCGGCGGCAGTTCGACTCGACGGCGGCAGCGTGCGGAGTGTCAGTGTGTTGCCCTAACAAAAACCCTAAGCGAGGCTCGAGAGCGGAGCGAATAAAAAAAAAAATCAGTAAAAATGCAGCAGAAGCAGACGACGGCAACCGCCATCGCTTAAGTAGACGGATGAGGAAATTGAATTATTTATTTTTTTTCTTTTTCCGTTTTTCCAATTTTCCGCTCCTCATTGCAGCGCGCCCTTTTGAAGAACTCGATCGACTGCAGCCATACTGCACCTATTGACCTTGCAGCAAAGTACAAGAGAAGAAGAACAAATGAAGAATCACAACAAGAAGAGCTGAAGAGCAGGTGACGGCACATCTGCGGTGCAGATCGATTGCGTTCAAGGTGGACAACCTTGCATGCGATAAATTTGTTTGTTTGCAGGCCGGGCAACTCTTTTTTTTTTTTTTTTCTTTCTTTTTTTTGCACCCGAAGAAATTCGAGCGCCGCCTTCACGCCACACCACACCCACGCATGCACACGCACACAATGGAGAGCCAGCCGCTCTTCTCGTGTGACAGCCCGGGCCAGGTGCGCCAAACACACACGGCCCTCGTGCAGCCTTCCATACAGAAAGGGTGGCTGTATCCTGTGCTCAATCTGAGAAGAGCTGCCTCGGATCTTCTTGAGTTGAAATTTTTCGATACGCTATGGTCGCACCGAATGTTCCTTTTTGGTGTGAAATTATAGAGAGGCAAGAATAGCAACACGCAATGCAGTGCGGGGCAACATCTTCGACGTGCGCGAAGCGAATTCAAGAGGAGGCGAGAGGCACAATTGAGCCATCTTTGCGACGATTTGAATTTCGTTTAGGCTAGGAGGTCGGGGCGCCAACGCGCATTTGTTTTTTGTTTTTGTTTTTGTTTTTGTTTTTTTTTTGGAGGGCCGATTGCAGGTCTCGCAACGAAGACCTCGTCTCCATCACGCTCTCAGCGCTTTTGAACGAGACATTCTCCTCGTCGTCGCCCCCGAGCTGAGTGGCAGCGAACAAAGCGTCTGCGTCGTTGTTGTCGAATGATGATCCCTTCCAAGTGGACACGGGCAGAGAGGCACTTTTTTGGGTTGCAACTGACTGACATTCCCTGCCCTGATTCGCTCGTCTCGCTTAGCGAGGAACCTTTGAGCCAATGCGCGCGGCGCCCAAAGGTCTCTGCTGCAACTGCAAACTTTCATGGGAACCTTTTTTTTTTCCTACTCAAACATTGCCCCGCACCGCTGGTCGGTTCATGTCGCTCACTTGGTCTGACACAGATGTTGGCCGCGAACGGGATTTGCTCAGTCGCAGCCGACAAGCTCGACCATGAAAAGTCATGCGTACAACGTCAGCACAAAGCTTTATTGAAAGATGGAGTTTTGCAACCCCGCATTCTGCGTCCCCCAGCTTGGCGACGACGTCAAAAAACAGAGCTTTGAATGGGTCTCGTGGTGGTGGTGACTCTTTCGTCGCTCGACCGTCCGCCGTCTTCTCTTACTGCAAAAGTGAGGCTGCCGAGTTCAATCTCTACTCCTCTGCGCACTCGTTTCACGCCCCTTTTGCTCTAAGTGTGAGAGCCGAATGCAGTCGAGAGCCTCTCAGACATCCACCTCTCAGCCCAGCCTCGCAGCTTCTCCGCATTTCGAATGTCGGTTCGTTCCCCCCCCCCCCCCCGCTTTTTCTGTTGGTAAAGAGATCGACACTCTAAGGCACCACGCTGCAATGCCATCTCACATGGCCTGCCAGCTGATCACTCCATCCGAGTCCTCGCTCTGTCGGCCGTATATTTCACTCACGCTCCCTTCAGATCACAGCATCGCCAGCATCGCACATCAAAAGAACAGATTCAACATCCAAATCAATGATACAGAAACAAGCCTTGAGAGAAATGCATCCAGAAACAGCGCTCCGCTGTATCTAATCACGCTTGCCCAGCATAAACGCGCCCTTGACAGGCAGATTGCGCAGCTGCAGAGCACCCAACCCGGAGTTCCAGATCTTGGCACGGCTCGACCCCTCGATGCCCACCAGCGCGCCCTGGCCCGTGACCAGTCGCCACGTGAACGAGCGGAAGATGGGCCCGCGTCCGGGCAGCACCGTGAACGGCACGTCCTTGAGCACGGCGCGCAGCAGCTTGCGTTCTCCCTTCGGGTCCGTCGGGTCGATGAACGTCTCGGCGGGCGCAAAGTCGTACGGTCGCACGCGTCCGAACGCCTTCTCTGGCAGCGGGTCCGGAAGCGGCGGCGCAGGTTCGGGCTCCGGCTTCTTGGGATCATCCATCTCGCCTACCGAATCACCGAGGAAAGCGAGCCTCTTGAGGTTGTCCAGTGCACCGTCGAGCAGATCAAATCGGCTCATCGACCTGTCCGCTCCCACCTCGACGCTCTTGCGCATGCTCGGCGGCAAGCCATCGTACACCAGAATGTCGGGCCACATGTGCGTGATCTTGACATCGATGCTGCTCAGCTGGCCCGGCATGTTGATCTCGCCCATGACGGTGCCGCTGCACAACAGCTTGTCCTTCTCGAACGGATGCGGCGTGATCTTGAGATCGTTGATCGTCACATTCTTGATGAGTTCTGTCACTTTGGCTCCGGGGAACGAGATGGGCAGGTCCACCAGACGAAGTGCAGAGTCGATCCAGTCGGGCAGATCCGATCCGTCGCCTGGCATTTCTTCGACCGATTTGGCGCTGACAGAGGGCTTAGAGATCATCGCATCGCGGAAGGGCGACCCACCTCGCACGTAGACCGTGTTGTTCTCGCCGCGCAGGAAGCGGCTCAGGAAGTTGCTCAGCGCTACCTGTTGAGGCGAGTCGGCGGTTTTGGAGGTCGACGAGACGAAGCCCTTCTGCGAAACGTTTTCGTCTCGATCAACATACTCGCCGCCCTTGAGCTGGACAGCTTGCATATCCTCGTCTTGCGGCGGCGGCACGACTCGGCCAAGCAACTCGACCTCGACCACCTTCTGGCCCGTCAATTGGAACGGCTCCGTGGCAACAGCTACCATCAAGACAGCAGCATCCGTGTCGTTTGCTGCGCTGCTCTCCATGGCGTGATTCTTGCCGTTCTTGGGATGCTTCGGCGCAGGCGTCGAAGTCGCATCGACGGGAAGATAGATGCCAAACGGCAAACTGTATCGCACGTTGCCCTGCAGCATTTTGCCCAGAGGATTCGTGGCCAGTGCCTTGGCCTTGATGCCGAGCGCACGCATCACCATCGAAGACCACAAGTTTGCCTTGTCGTCATCGCCATCATCGTCGCCGTCGTTGCCGATTTCGAAAAACTCGTATCCATCCACTTTGAGCAGGTCGTCCGGGTTAGTGTCCTTGTCGAGCTTGGGCACCTTTTCGTGCACGGGACTGCGGATGCGCTGCTGCGCAATGTCGATGCGACGCGGAACGTCGAAGAAGCCAGCCTTGCGGCCGTGGTTGATGCCGCTGATCTCGGATTTGGCCAGACCGCGAACGCGCAAGCTTGCGATCTTGACGTCGAGCTGCACGAAACCCTTCTTGATGGCGTGCCGGGCGTAGTCGGCGATGTAGGGGGCAGGCACGACAGGTTTGAGCAGAACCGTGAGGTTGAGTGGACTCATGTTGTGCTGCGCTGCCGGTGTGCTGTGGTTACCCAGGATCGGCGGTCGAAGCGCATCCTTGCTGTCCTTGTCGCCGTCGTCGATCTTGCGGTTCAGACGAGGCAGGGGCAGCACGAGGGGATCAAGGTGGAAGCCGAGCATGTCGCGAGGATCGAACTCGGCAGTTGACAAGTTGGCGGGAGGCAGCAGCCCCTGCTCCCAGGCAGCACCGATCTCTGCCAGACGAACCTCGCCAACGTCGACTTGGACACCGGCGACTTTGCCTACGGCCCATTCGACGAGCTTGCGCTCCTTGTTCTTCCACCAGCCTTGTTTTCCGCGGGGCCCAAGCCAGAGGTCGAGCGCATGGTCGGGATCGAGGCCAAGACGAGCATCGACGCGGACGAGGATGCCGTCGTCGGAGATGTTGAGCAGCTGCACACGATCTGGTCCTTTGAGCAAGAGAGACTCGTCGAGGATGCGTGATTGCGCCTCAGGAGAGGGCGATTTGAGGGTTGCCAGGTAGAGATGAGACACCGCTACGACGATGAGGACGATGACGATGAGGAGAAGGGCAGCCACCGTGTAGAGCGAGCGCATGATAAAGGGATGTTCGTACCTCCACGCCGCAAACGAAGCTTCCGAGGATGTGTGGATGGACCTCGAGTTTCGGCGGGAGGCGGACGCGGCAGCGGTAGACCTTCGTTGCTTACGACGACGCATGAGCCTGGCGGAGTAGGCCTTGTCGCCACCCCAGAGTTTGGAGATGTGCAGCCAGGCACGATCGAGATGACCGATGGCATTGGCAGCGTGGCCGTTGCGTGACGATCCGCCCAAGAGAGAGCTGCGTTCATGATCGCCCTGACCAGGAGCGAGACCGGTCTCGAGCTCTTCGTCGTCTACATCGGCATCGAGACCTTCAGCTTCGGCATCGCTGTCTGGATAGATGGGTTTCCTGCCATGGCGCAGGGGTTGCTGCGAGGATGAGACACGTCGCTCGAGCGGAGGAGTTGGGGTTGCATCGTTGGATGGCCGGCGGGTGTTGGACTCGGTTGTTGCCGCCGCACCTTCCGCTTGCGATGGAGCCGAGCTCGTCTTGTTGACCTCTTCCGCCATGTTGCGAGACCCGAAGACCAAGAGGATGATGGTGAGGAGCGGATGAGATTGCAACGAACGATGCAGGGACCGTTTTGTCTGCGAGGCAAGGCACACGAGCAGCGCCGTAAATTCGCTGCTCGAAAAGAAGCGCGGTAGCAGCACTAGAGCAGTGTGTCCCGTGCCATTGCGAAAGGGGACTTTTCCAGCTGCTGCGCTCTCGATTGCAGAGTTGCGGGGCATAAAAAGATACAGTCTACTCGCGGTTATTGAATTGCGCAAAGGTTGAATAATTCACAAAATGGATGAAAAATTGCTGGAATAAATTTTGGCCAGTGCATAAACTGAATATTTTCACACTTCAAATTTTGAATACCTGAGCTGCAGTCCCAATATTGAATAATGCATGTGATAATACATGCCACAGCTTAAATTTTGTATTTGGCGCATGAAAATTGTATTCATTCACGTCAAAAAAGGCATAAATAAAGGCCAAAAATGTGTCCATCTCCCTTTTTCACTCACCAATTCCACAATGCCCAAATCCACTACAAAAACCACACATACAATGCTCCAACAACGATTAGAAATTGTTGAATACTGCAAACCCCATCCCAAATGCACCCATAAACAAATTCAAGAATGGTATTCAACCAAATACAACATGACTATTAGTCAACCTACCTTATCCAGGATTTTAAATTCGACAATTTTGGAAATTCCAGCCCACCAACTACAAAGGAAGAATACAAAAACTGGAACCAATACAACACTTGAAAATGCACTTTACCAATGGTTTACCAGCAATCAATACAAAATCGACATTACAAACGACAAGCTACAAATTAAAGCTAAAGAATTAGCTTCCAACCACGCATTTTCAGGCCAATTAGAAACAATAAATTAAAGCTCAGGCTGGTTAGAATGCTTCATAAAGTGTTTTAATATTAAATCTCACTTCAAACATGGGGAGGCAGCTTCAATTCCACCAATACAAAACAAAAAAATAAGCGAAATTAAGGATCAATTATCAAATTACCAACCACAAGATATATACAATATGGATGAAACCACTTTATTTTTCTGATTACAAGGCCAACACTCATTAACAACAACACAAATACTGGGATCCAAAACACCTAAAGATTGCATTACAATTGTTCTATGCAGCAATTCAACTGGAAGTGATAAATTACCACTCTGGGTAATAAGAAAATACAACAACCCGTGTGCATTTAAAGGCATCAATACAATATACAAAGCCAACAAAAAAGCATGGATGAATTCAATTCTATTCAAAGAATGGATTCACTGGCTTGACAACCAAGTTAAAAGGCCAATTCTATTGCTATTGGATAATTTCAAAGTGCACACAACCAATTACAACCTCAAGAATATAAAGCTACTATTGCTGCCACCAAATACAACAGCACTACTACAACCCCTTGATGCAGGTATTATTCACACTTTCAAAGTGTACAGATGGTTATATGGAATACAACTCCTGCAAGAACTCAATACAACACCAACACAAAATAAAATTGGCCATATCAACATTTTATCTGCACTTTTCCTGGCTTCAGAAGCCTGGGAAAGCGTCCAGAATACAACAATATTTAATTGTTTCAAGCACACAGGATTATTCCATCAATACAACACTCAAAATACTGAACTGGAATGTGATTTTCAGGCACTACAGCAGTCTCTTCAAGAAATTCAACTGCAATTACCAATGGCATTAAGAATGGATATTAATTCCCTATTAAACCACCCATTAGAAGCGGCCACAAGCAGCCAGCAATTAACAGATACAGATATAATTGATCTTGTAAGTCAGGAGGAGGAGGAGGAGGAGGAGGAGGAGAGGCCAGAAAAATCAGTTCTGACCATCAATACAAACACAGCAATACAACATGCCAGGGAATTGCAGCAGCTTGTATTAGAAAAGGTCAAAAATGATGAGATGGCCAGGCACTTCAGCAGTCAGTTACAAAAATTGCACACAGCTCTAATTTCCCAACAGACAAAAAAAGCAAAGCAAACTAACATTCAAGATTATTTCAGTAAATAAATATTTCACATTTTGAATACTATTTCTTCTGGCCCAACAATATTCAATCACCGCGAGCAGACTGTAAAGCCAAATTTCACGAATCGGGCCCGATTCTGTGCTCTCTCTCTCCCCCCCCTCTCTCTCTGATGAGCCTGTCGTCTGACTCACACTCAACGAGCTGTCTGAAAGTTGCTTCTGTTTGATGTGTCGAGCTGGAAGCTCTCTTCTCTTGAGCGAAGGTCAGTTGCCTTGATTGACATTGCCACTGCTTATCAGCTGCTTGTGCTCTTCAGTCGCTCGGTCAACTGCGAAGAAAGCGGCCGCCAAATTCGCCGAAACGTAATTTCCGCGGTAGTGGACGGGCGTTGCTGAATTTCCTTAGTTGCTTGGCGGGCGGACTGCTTCCTTCCGTGACTCGAATCATCATCCTCTGGAAGACATACCTTTTACACTCGCTCTCGGACACCTTGCTCTGCTCCCATCATGTTGATACGATAGAGGCCAAGCTCACCACCGCACGGAACACTCCCCGAATTTGTCCGCCATGCTCGAGTTGCCAACAGACTCGCCAACGCGGTTCGTGCGGTCCCTGTACGATGTCGACCGCACCAAGCCCTCGCCCTTCGGCTGGAGGCGATGCAGCAAGACTTCACGTCGCTATGTGCGCAGGATGGGTCTTGTCGAGTCCTTCTTCAATACCATGGCCACGCTGCACGAAGGGAGGACCGACATCTTCTACCGGCTGTCGCTCAGCTGCCCCGCCAACGCATACGAGCAGCTCGTACGTCGCTTGCCGTTCGCCTGGGCGCTGCTGTGCCGTCGTCATCCTCTGCTCGGAGCATACGTAGAGACGCTCACACCAGAGGGTACCTCGATAGATCCTCGGGAGGCCGCTTCAAGACGACACGCCGGCGAAGCAGCCCAAGACGGCTCGAGCTCGTTTGAGCCTCACTTTGTCTTTCAGCTGCCCGAGTCGGCTGCTGACTTGCTCGAGCATGCTTCGCGTCGACTTGTATGGCTTCCTGATACTTGGCAAGACGATCTGTGGTCGCAATCCGACGGCTCGTCTTCCAGCATTGAGCGGCCTCGCGACGATGCAGCCGTGGCATGGCTCGAACAATACGTCTGGAATGGCAAGCGACGTTTCCTCAACCAACACGTTCCCTTTGGACTGGCACGAATCATCCTCCTTCCTCCATCATCTTCCAACAAAAGCGAGGATCAGGTCAGCTTCGATTTGATCCTCTGCACGGCCCACTGCATCTCGGATGGTCTCAGCGTCTCGAGTCTCGCCGACGAGCTGTTGCAGCTGCTCACCTCTTCGAACCTGCCTGCAGAGCTGTCGGCACTCGCATCACAGCCCGAGACAGAGACAGAAGTGCGAGGGGCAAGCTTGGCTCGCTACAGCACAGTCAGTGACGACATGAAGCAGTGCCTACTCAGCGGATTATTCGAATCTTCTCCACCAAGCAAGCCGAGCGATGGCGGGGATCAATTCAGCGAAGCCAACTTTGCTTCGCTGCTGCCTCCATCGATAGAGGCGACATACCCTGAATTGTTGCCGACAGCAGCGCCACTGGCAAGCACAGACGATTCGTCTCTGTCCTTAAGTCGGCTCGCGAGGATGCGTTGGTTCTGGACCATCCGTCGTGTCATTTGCCAAATGCGAGCAGCCAACGCGGAGAAAGCGATCCTGTCCGACTTCAAAGCGAATGGCGCTAACAGGGACGTCAAGGAGCCGTGGTGGGGCGCACAAACCAAATGGTCCGTCGTGCGCCTCTCGACGCAAGACACTCTGGCTCTGACGCAGGTGGCTAAGCGCAGGCGGGTGAGGGTGGGTTCGCTGCTCTATGCCGTGGCTGCGTGTGCGCTCAACACGCTGGAAAGCAAGTATGCACCCATCGAGAGTCGCGAGAAAAAGCCAACGACGACGGTGATCGGCTTTCCCTTTTCTACACGAAGGTTTCTCGAGACCCGTGCTGCTATTGATACGTTGCAGCCGGTGGGCGCATCGGATCCGCTGCTTCCACCATCGAGTCTCGGTGTCAAGCTCGGCTTCGGTGGTGTTGCGCTTCCACCCGCGGAGCTGTTCTCGCTACCTGCAATGCCATCGTCCGAAGACACAGCGCAGCTGAGCACGTTCCAAGTGGCGCAGCTGTGGCAGACGGCGAGGCAGGTGCAGAAGCAATTTGACGGCATGTTCAAGGAGCCTCGCTTCATGCATGCTGATGGATACCTTCTCGGTCTGGAGCGCGAGACGCGATTCCGACAGGATGGAGTCAAGGACGTCTTTCAAGTGCTCAAGGACGACGACACCGAAGCCGTGGAAGTCGCAGGCGATGACGAGCGTCGACCCGGTCTAACGAAAAAGAACATGCAGGGCCCGGGCTCGTCGCTCAACTTCAGCATGGTCGGTCTTCTGGATCCCGTGCTTCCATCGATGCTCGAACTGCCTTTCGCTGCCTCGTCGCAGGGTTCAGCTAGCAAGCTCGAAGTGCGTCAAGGTCTCATGTTCGGCGTCCGCAACAGAGCAGGCGAAGCGTTCGGAACCTCGTTCACTTTCCGTGGACAGCTCAATTTGGAGCTCGGCCACGATACGGTGGTCTGGGACACTGTCAAGGTGGAAGAGTATCTCTCGCTGATGAAGAAGATCCTCGAGGCCATCGTCGTTGCAGAGCGGTGAGGTCGCTAATTTTTAATTGCTATTTGTTGTTAGATGGAGGTGTAACAATTCGCAAAAATTCAAAGGGGCTGATCGGTCTGTGCGTTGCTTCGGCACGTGAGCAGAGGAAATTGGCAAAAGTGTGGAGCTGACGAAGCTGCGCTCAACTGACGCGGCCAACGACACTTCCATCTCCAACACTTCGTCTCGCCTCCTTCATCCTTCCTCAGCGAACACCATCGCCATCCCTCACGGTCTTGCACAAATCGTCATCCTCACCCTCAAGGCAGGCGACAGCACAATCCACGGCGACACTTCCCAATCATGTCGCTCTTCGGCACGTTCCCCGGCTCGTCGCGCGGGCCAGCCCACCACGCTGCCGCACCCAAGGACCACATGGTAGGCCACCAGTTCTCGCCCTACGACTCGAACGGCGGCAGTATCGCCGCGGTCTGCGGCAGCGACTTTTGCGTCATCGCGTCCGACACTCGTCAAAGCACAGGCTACAACATCCAGACGCGTTACAAGCCCAAGGTGTTCCGGCTGAACGACCGGGCGACGCTGGCGACCAACGGGTTTGCGGCGGATGCCGAGGCGCTGGTGTCGCGCGTCAAGCAGCGGCTGGAGATGTACCGGCACGCGCACGGACGGTCGATGCCGCTGCACTCGATCGCGCGGATGCTCTCGACGATCCTGTACGGCAAGCGGTTCTTCCCGTACTACGTTTACAATATTCTGGGTGGGCTGGATGAGCAAGGGAAGGGGGCGGTGTACTCGTTCGATCCCGTGGGCAGCTACGAGCGCGAGTTCTGCCGCGCGGCAGGTGCGGCGCAGTCGCTGATCCAGCCGTTTTTCGACAGCCAGATCATGTTTAGGAACCAGACGTCGACGCCGGAGCGCACGGTGCCGACCCCGGGCCAGATGACCCTCCCGGAGGTGCTCAAGATCGTGGTCGACTCGTTTACCTCGGCTACGGAGCGTCACATTGAGGTGGGTGACGGGCTCGAGGTGTTCGTCGTTCGCACCCCTGCGCAGGCGTGCGCGGAGGGTGGGGACGTGAAGGGCGCCGCGGCGGTGGATCTGGCGACGCTCCCGTCCGATGTGCCGTTCAGCGTGACCGAGGCAGTCGGCGGCGAGGACGAGCAGAAGGAGGGCGCGGTCATGGTCATCAGGAGGGAGCTCAAGAAGGATTGATCGGCGATCCTACAAAGTTTTTCAGTCAACTCGTCAACTCACACTTACACAAGGTCACACCTCAGCGAATGTCTCTGTTTCTCGAATGCAGTGTGTGCCGCTTCATCTGCCAGTTGTGAATTGAGTGTAAGCAGCCTACGAGGGCGGTGCGAGTCAGAGTTGTTCGTCGTGCCCCTCGTCCCCTTCGTCCTCCGCGCCTCCTGGAGCAGGCAAGCAAGTCTGCACGATAAACGCATCCGCGAGCCCCTCGACCGGCTTGAGCAGCCCCGCAGACACCCAGAACTCGAGCGCATCGCGAGCGTCCTTCTCGCGTTGTAGGTTGAGCTCCTCCATGACATCGGTCAGCGTGACCACGCCGGGACCCGCTGTGCCCGCTCCGTTTGCGTTCGAAGGCGAGCGGCTGCCCTTGCAGCGCGACACCACCTCGAGCGTCGACGCCTGGAGCAGCGTGCACTCTACCGCGATCGTGTCGCCGGAGTCGAGTTCGACGTCGAGCTCGACTGTGCCCAGGTGGTTGAGCCAGTGCAGCTTGCGCATGGCCTTGGAGCGGGCGTAGGTCTTGGCGTACTCTTCCTGGGCGTGGCGGAAGAGCGGGGGCAGGGTGAACTCTGCCACGCTACCACTTGTAGAAGCAGCAGCGGTGGTGGTGCTCGCCACACCCACACCGCCAGCCTCTGCACCAGGCCGGATCGTCGACTCGGGCCAAAACTGCCGCGAGACGATCAGCGGATGCAACCGCGACACCATCCCCTCCACCGCCGACTGCCCACCCACCCGCCGCTGCTGATGCACCTCGCTGTCAATCCGCCTCGACTCGGTGACATCGCCCAGCATCACATCGCACTTGCCCATGTTCCGCTCGCCGAAGCGCTTCTTCAAAATCATATTGTTGCGGTACTCCTTCATCGCCTTGTACCCTTTCACCTGCACCAGCTGATCGGCCATGCTGTTTTCCAATGCAGCGATGAAGCCGGAGCGGTCGTCAAAGATGCTCGTGAGCATGGCGATGATGTCTTTTGATGTGGACATGCGGTAGGCGCTGCCGGCCTCGACGGGCTTGGGCACCCAGTGCGGGTCGTCCCAGTCTTCGTCCGAGGACGCTTCGCTGTCTGACGCGTTGGCGGATGCACCGCGGCGCGTGTGAAGCCGTCGCCGTTTGGTGGACCGCTTTCTGCCGGCTTTGGCTCCTGTGGCGGCGGCAGCGGCGGCGGGGGCAGTGGTGAGAGACCGCCGCGGCCGACGCCTGCGCTTGCTTTCGAGATGCTCTTCCTGCTCCTGCTCTTCTTGGTCTGCGCGCTCAAGCTCGTCCTTGAGCAGCGTGAAGTCCGGATCGTCGCCGAGCATCGACGCAACGATCACCAGCACGGTGTCCTTCCTCGCGCGCAGGTACCGGCGCAGCGGCGACACGACGCGCGAGAGCACCACGCCGGTGGGGTCCATCTCGCGCAACGAGCGCACGAGGTGGACGTACATCTGGATAATGTCGCGCGTGTGCGCGCCCGGATGCAGCAGCCGCATGTGCAGCGATTCCGAAAGCGTCTTCGCCACGCTGAGCCTCTGGTCGGCGTTCTGCAGGCTCAAGCGCAGGTCTTCGAGCGCCGCAGACGATTCGGGGTACAGTGCGACCAGGTCGAACAGCTGGCCAGCGCGCGTGAGGCAGAGAGCTTTGTCGAGCTGATAGTCGAGCCGGTGCTGCCAGGTGTGTGTATCGTCGCTTTCGTCGGCGGGTGATGCGTCTGGCTGGGGCAGGCAGAGCTGGCGAATCGCAGCAAAACGCGGTTTGACCTCGTCGTCGAGCCACTGCTGCAGCACAGGTCTAGCTGCAGACTCGAGCGGCAGTACAGAGTCCTGAGGTCGCAGTTCGACAGCATCGACGACAGCTCTGACCTTGCGCGAGACCTGGGCGTGCATGACGCGCGTCAACAGCATCAATGCAGGGCCAGAGAGGCCAGCCGTGTGGAGATGCGCCACAAAGGTGTTGTGCAGGTCCTCGTCACTGTGATCCACGACGAGCTGTTCGAGATGCAGACGAAGCGCTTCAGCAGCGCTACGGTCGAAGTATGTTGAGCGAAGGTGTGCTTGAAGCGCTTGAAGGAGTTGATCCCGGTGCTGCGGGAGGGCGTCAAAGATGGAACCGTCGTTGTAGGGAGAGAGCCAGACCCGGAACCAGTGTGACACGTTGAGCAGGGTCGTTGGCAGGTCCTCGCCCAGGATCGAGTGCGATGTTCCGCGCTCGTCAGTGGTGGCGACACCACACTCGAGTGCTGTGGGGTCAACCGCTCGAAGGCATCGGTCGATGTAATTGCTCGACAGCGTAAGCAGAAGCGAATGGGGCGATGCCAGATCGACCCTGGAGCTGGACGGAACCGCGGCATCGCTACCGAGCAGGGTTTGCAGTGCATCACTAGCAGCTGCATCGAGGACGAAAGAGTCGTTATGGGCATCGTAAAAGCTGCACTTGGATGGCGCGGTCGGCTCGAGGTACTGCGTCAAGGTCGTGTATGCTCGCGATGATGGCAGCTGAGTGCGTGCAGACTGCGAACCGTGTGCTGCATCCAAGCTGTGCAGTGCTTGCTGCCAAACCTGTGCGAGCGACATGGTCCTCTGCGATGTCAGGTCGAGATGGTCAGCATCGACAAGGGAAGGGATGAGCTTGATGGTTGAGAGAGTGTTGGTGTAACTTAATCTTGACTTCGCATCGAGACCAACACTTTCAATAGATCGGGCACTCTCGACGCGTTTGACGCCCGAATCGGGCCCCGATTGAAAAGTTTGAGATTTTTACTCCACCTCGTCCAGAAAACGTCGTTTTGCGCTTTCTTCTTGGAAGCTTCTCAACCACCGACTACATCCTATACCCTCATATAGTCACTGCAGGCATGGTAAGTGAAGGAAACGAGGGGAAGAACCTGTAGAGAGCTAGTATCGGAACTGACCACATCTCTTTTCGACCTCTTCCACAGTCGTCGCGGGTCGAACTCTTGAATGCAGGAGGCTTCCGTGTCGATGGACGCAAGCAGTTCGAGCTGCGGTCCATCGCCATCCAGCTCGGCGGCTCTCAGGACACCGCTGCCGACGGCTCAGCACAAATCACACAAGGACT
Organism: Sporisorium sorghi; assembly: GCA_023212695.1. Lineage (NCBI taxonomy): Eukaryota > Fungi > Basidiomycota > Ustilaginomycetes > Ustilaginales > Ustilaginaceae > Sporisorium > Sporisorium sorghi. The sequence continues at coordinate 4,640 of JALCCG010000195.1, read as the reverse complement.
CACCATTGTCTCCGCCACCGTGTTCGGTCCACGCGAAGCCAGGTCCGGCGCCAACGTCATCCACGACCGCGCCTCGGTCAACGTCGAGGTCTCATTAGCGCCGTGGGGGTCGATGGAGCGCAGGCGGCGCAATCGCGGAGACAGGCGGCTGGTCGAATTCGCAAGCTCGATCAAGTCGACGTTCGAACCGGTGATCCACACCCATCTCTATCCGCGCTCGCAGATCGATATTTTCGTACAAGTGCATCAGCAGGATGGTGGAGTGCTGCCCGCCGCCATCAATGCAGCGACGCTAGCGCTCCTCGATGCGGGCATCGCTATGCAGGACTTTGTAGCGTCAGTGTCGTGCGGCATCCACTCGACGTCGGCCATGTTGGATCTGTCAAATACGGAAGAGCAGGATCTTCCGCACGTTACTGTTGCCGTGCTCCCGCGCACGAAGCAGGTGACGCTCGCCTCGCTCGAGACGAGACTGCATGTGGAGCGCTTCGAGCAGATCTTCACGCTGGCGATCGAGGCGGCGGCGGTGCTGCACAACGAGATGGAGCTCGCCGTGAGGGATAGGACAAAGACGTTGGTCCAGGCCATGACGGGCAAGACGGTGGAGGCGGATACGGCGGTGGATCAGGATGAAGAGGGGGAGGATGGACGCAATCACGACGATATGATGCTCGCGTGAGCGTTGCACTCCAACGACATCGCCTTACGCATCTTGTATTTGTATCGAACTTGACTCTCATTCGCGTTCATCCGACACTCAAGGCCGTGCTCTCGACCGAGGTCTTCGCTCACACCTCAACACAGCGGCGTCCAACGAAACAGCACGACAGAGCTAAGCTGCGTAGGTTCCATGTATTCCTATCTACATTCCTTTCCTATTCCATCCAAACGACTCTCTACAACTTGGGCTTACCACTCGCCGCCTCCATCTCCGCAAACCTCTTCCTCGCCGCCTCCTTCACAACCGCCTTATCCACCTTGCCATTCGCATTCCTCTCCAACGGCTCATCCCTAATCCACACAAAGTCCGGCACCTCATGCTTCGGCAGCAGCCGCCTTGCCACCGCCAGCACGTCTTCCTCCGTCGGCCTGTTCTCCCGCAAATTCTCCGCCCTCGGCACACACACCACGCCGACCGTCTCGCCAAAGCGCTCGTCCGGCACCGGCACGGCCGCACAATCAATAATCCGCCTCTCTGCGTAAATTGCAGTCTCGACCTGGGTGCCGCTGATGTTCTCGCCGCCGCGGATGATGATGTGTTTGCTGCGGTCCATGACGTAGATGAAGCCGTCGTGTTCCATGCGGCCGAGGTCGCCGGTGCGGAAGTAGCCGTCCTGCGTGAACGCTTCGGCGGTGGCGGATTTTTTGCCCCAGTAGCCGAGGGCGACGCTGGGGCCGCGGATCCAGATCTCGCCTATGGCGCCGGTGGGGACTTGGACGAGGGTTTCGGGGTCGATGATGCGCATCTCGATGGCGGGAGGGGGCCTGCCGGCGGAGGTGGGGCGCGCGATGTAGTCGTCGCTCGCCAGCCCGGAAGCGGCGCCGTTGACCTCGGTGCTGCCGTAGCCCTGGCCTACGAACATGCCGGGCAGCTTGGCGCGCGATTCTTCGGGGAGCTCCTTGGCACTCGACGATCCACCGTGCGAGACGGCCTGGAGCGAAGGGAGCTCGTGCTTGCTCAGCACGATCTCGCGCACCATGAACCCGACGCCTACTACGACTTGGACGCTGTGCTGCTGGATCAGCGCGGCGGCGGCGTCGACGGAGTACTTGGGCATCAGCACGACCTTGCTGCCGCGCGCGACGGAGGGGCACAGCCCAGACTGGAGCCCCGTCGAGTGGAACAGCGGGATACACAGCAGCGTCGACATGGGCTCATCGCCCGGTTGCGGCACGGGCGGCGTCAGCCCGCGTCGCACGTACGCGCGTACCGTGAAAAAGCCAGAATTGGGTCCCGAGGACAGGAACTGCCGCTGCGTCGCAGCAACGCCTTTGGGGTTGCCTGTGGTGCCCGAGGTGTAGAGCACCGAGCCCATGTCTTCGGGCACGATGTCGATGCTGGGGATCGCATCGGCGGCTTGCGCTGCAGAGGCGTACTTGCGATCGAGCTCGGTGGCATCGAACACTTTGTCGCCCGCTTTAGCATGCAACCATTCGCGTTCGTTGTCGGCCACGATCCCGCTAGCGGCACGCGGGAAGACAGCGACGCCGCTCAACCCGTCATGCGCACCCGGCGTACATCCAAAGTCATCCACACACCCTTCCCCCGCCGGACCGAACAGCTTCGCCACAAAGTCCTCCTCCGCACCGCGCATCCGCCGGTACCGCTCCACATCGAACAGCGCCACCTTGCACCCGACATCGCGGATGCAGTCGTAAATACCCTTCCCGGGCAAAAACGCGTTCACCAGCGCCGGCACACCCCCGAGCAGGTGCACGGCGAAAAAGGCGATGACGAACTCGACGTGGTTGCGCGCGACGAGCGCGACTCTATCTCCTTTGTTAATGCCGAACTGGCGGTGCAGCCAGGTCGCGGCGAGCTGAACGCGCTTGTGGACGTCGGCGTAAGTATACGACTCGCCCTCGGCGACGACGAACGTGTTCGAGGCGTACGTCGTGGCTGCGAAGAGCCACACGTCGCGCACGGATTTGGGAAGGTGCTTCCAGACAGTCGTAAGGCGGCCGTGGATGAAGCGCACTTCCGTCTCGAGCAGCGTGCCTTTGGCAGTGAGCAGCGCGTCCACTTTTTCAAACGGCAGCAGGCGCGATTGATCAATGTCGCCTTTGAAGTCTTCCACCAGCGACCGCTTGGCTGTGGCGGCCGCAGCAGCGGGTGGGGAACCAGACTCGCCCGTGTTGGCGCTCATTTTGAAGTAGAGTTAGGCTCGGTGGTGTTGTTGTTGGGGTGTGTTTAGAGCAACCAATGTGTCGAGCTCTGATTCGTCGGGGCTTTGTGACAGCCGGTCAGAGATGCGGCTGCGATGAGGCTGAGAGGACTGGAAATGGAGGACGGATGTTGGAAGGCAAAAAGCGAAGCAGGCTAGAGCTCCTTTTGTACAGCGAGCGCGCGCACAAAGGAGCCAGAGGACAGCACGGGGAGGCTCACACCGCAGCGCACACGGAGGCCATGTTGCCGGCATACCGGACGAGCAAGCGGGTTCAGGTGACCTTTAGAGAACGCTAGTGAAGCAAGCAGGCGGCAAGAGAGCTCCGAGCGGAGCAGGAGCGTACACTGCGGATGCTCAATGCCGTGGGACAGGAGGTGCGGTGCGTTTTTGTTGCGCTGTGCTGTAGGGTTCCGTTGGAGGAGCGTAGAGTGCCCTTCGATGCTGCTCAGGTACAGCCGAGCGAGCAAAGCAAAGCGCAAATCCAACAACTCGGAAATTGCGGGGAAAAGCAAAGTCGCATGCACAGAGCAAACCGAGCAACAAAGCCCGGCAGCGGCAGAGAGAGACGCAAATTGCGGGGGATGATGGTCAAGCAAAACCGCAAACCTTGTTGACCGGTGTCCGGCAAATACAAGTGACCGAAGGCAAGCGCAACCCACTCCTGTTACTGTAAATTTACGTCTTGATCGTCGGAGTCGGTCAGCCCACGAGGTTGTCTGTGTCAGCAAGAGAAGCCGAGCACAATATCATGGAATCTTGATCGAGGTCGAGCCGCTTTTGTTTGTTGCACACACAAGGCAGTCGTGACTACACGCATGAGGACAGCAAGGCTTGAGCATTAAATAATAAACGAAGATCGAAAATGGAAACCCATAGCGAAAGAAAGAAAGAAAGAAAGAAAGAAAGAGAGTGAAAAGGAGTGTGGGTGGTGCGCAGGAGCGTACGATGCGAAAAAGTCGAGCTTCGTCTGCTGCTCATGATGAGAGCGTAGTGTACCAAAAGCCTCTGCAAGCTGAAAAAAGATTGTGAACAATCCCTCACACAGCAATCACCTCGCTATCGCTGACCAACGGACCATCCGCACACAGCCCGATCTGGTTCCCACTCCCATCCTTGATACACAGGTGCTCCTTGTCGCCCAACAGCCCAGGCAGCTGTGCCGAGTTCAGCAGGGGCACCAAGTTCGTCGGCAGTGCCAACGCAGGAACCTTGATTACCGACGTCACCCCGCCAATCACCGACGTCACGTCCTGCACCACGTCCGACGGCTGCGGCAGCGCACTCGCGAGGATCGAGAGCGGGTTGATCACGCCCGTCGTCGCCAACGTCGGCACTGTCGGCGTGTACGTCTTGGTCACTTTCCAGGCGCACAAGTTGACATTCCTCGAAGTTTCCGCCTCTTTTTTTCTGGTTTTTCTCAGCAAAGCGCGCTCGCGTTTCTATTCGATCGGGAACTGTCGAAGTCGATCGAGAGCAGTCGCATTTGGCTTGAGATATGGCTCGCTTCCTCATCAGTCCATCCTCCATGAGAGGCGGCTTTGTATCCGCACTGAAGGTCTACAAACGGTCAGCAGGCGAGCGACGATCACACTTGTGAGTGTTAGAAGTACTAAGGAGAAGAAAAGCAAATGTCCATCGAAGTTAGAAAAAAATGATAAAAAGGGATGCGAAAAAAAAAAAAAAAAAAAAAAAAAAAAAATGCAAAAAGAGGGGGCCAACCCGGAATCGAACCGGGGACCTCTGTCAACTTAG
>JALCCG010000194.1:0-40647 GCA_023212695.1 Sporisorium sorghi | reverse complement strand
AGGGGGTTTTCGCTGTTTTCTCCCTTTTTTTTTTTTTTTGCTGCTGTTTTCGATTTTTTTTCTTTGCCTTTTTTTTTTTTTTTTTTTTTTTTTTTTTTTTTTTTTTTTTTTTTTTTTTTTTTTCTTTAAAAAACTCGTCGAGCGAATCCTCCGCTGGACCACGCTGTGCTACGGGCGCTAGCTGGTCTACTCTCGAAGCATCAACTTAGGCTATTCTGGTGCGCTATCGAGCTTGCTTTGTACAGCTGCTGCTCGCGAAATTGTCCGATGCTGCTGCACGTCAAAGGTGCTCTTTTCAGCTGCCAATCTCAAGACATCAACTAGACTTGCTCTATCGTTATCGTGGTGCTTGGGCTGCGCGCGAGCTGCCGCAAAGAAAGGCTGCTGGACCCCGATTGCGCTAGGTTACCTTTGTGAACCTATGACTCGCATGTCTTCGAGAAACGATCGGGAGCCTGCCACACCTGCTGTCTCTCTTGACACTATGTTCGCCGACCCGGAGGCAAGAGTTCGCCCCTCTTTTTGCATTGCATATCATCCGCTTTGCGCTGCTGGCGAGCGCGAAATTTCTTCCACACAGCTTATCGATCCAGCTGAGATTTCCATTCTGTGCGTGCATGAAAAAGAATTCATGCCTGCCAATCAGCACAAAAATTTTGCTCGCCCACGCGCAGAGCACGCTCCGAGCCCCGACCGGTTCTTCCTGACGGCGACTTGGACGATCGTCTCTGCCTGGCTTGCTTCTCATTGCACACCGTTCGAATGTCGCCGGTGAAGAGGCTCGAGATTCCCGAACCACGCGATGGAGATCTCTTCGCGCGTCGGAAGTCGCACACCGGCATACAGGGACGTCGAAGGGGTATGATTGCAATCTATGAGGCTGGAACAGCAAACGACAGGATAGGGTCTCTGACATGGCATGGAGGGCACGGTCGACGGCTGGGAATGAAACGTCAAGCAGCATGAGCACGACCGAGTCTCTCGGCAAGAATAAAGCTCGTGCCCAACCCTGCCCACACGTCCAGAGGGTCGTAGTGAGCGTCGGTGCCGGACCGCGTTCCGTCGAGCAGAAGCGTGGCACGCTGACGGTCCGCCTCGTCGTGCACACCCTGCGCCAGATTGCCGTGCTCGTTCCATCCCCATCCCCACACCTGGTGCGCATCGCCGGTCTTGACTAGCAGCAACGAGTGCTCGCTGCCCGAGACGAGTCTTCGCAGCGTCGTGGGGCGGTTCTCAGGCGTCGATGGCGGTTGTTGTAGAATCATGCTGAGATCGGCAGATGCGAGCGGGTGGGCAACAGTAGTTGACACGGTCGTAGAGTTGCCCAACTGGCCTCGACTGTTGCTCCCGCAGCTGAGGATAGCACGCTCGCCATTGCTCTGTTCGACGAGCAAATGCGTGCTGTTCCAGTTGCAAGTGACGTCGACAATCTGATCGAGCGCTGCTCCACGCTCCTGCAGCAGCGATGCGTCGAGCAGTTGTCCCTGCTTGTTGGATCCGATGCAGTGCAGCTCCTTACCCTCTTGGCTGCCTTCACCTTGCACTAGCACCACGGTGTGATCTCTGCCAGCTCGGAGCCTGCATCGGATGGATGAAGAATCGCTAGTCTTCCAGTCGAAGATGACTTGAGGCTCCCAGACGATAGCAGCGGCCGGGCCGGGACGATTTGATGATCCTGGACGCTTCGGCGCTGGTTCCGGGATGCGGCCTACCTGACCTTGCCGCGCGGAGCCCCATCCGACCACGATGGTGCCTCTTTGACCCTGAGCATCTGCCTTGACACTCAGAGCCGCGACGGCGTGCCTCAGACCGGCTGCTACATCGACGACTTGAAAGCCTACATTGGTGTCGAGGCCTGCCTCGATGAGTGCACTGGAGAACGATACCTTGTGCACGCACACGTTGGATGCATCGCGCACGGCGCAACCGAGCTCGCCAAAAGTGTTGTCGCGAAGCAGACCCAACGAGAGCAATACATCCTGCTCCGACGACTCGGAAGGACCGGCTCTGCCGAGTGCAAGGACAATGTAGCTGCAGTTCCAGCCGGCAACAATGCGTTTAGGTTGCAACAAAGCTCCTGACCAGTCGGACCGTGGCAGATCGGCACAGTTGTCAAGCAGCGCCTCCAGGTCGAGTCGAGTAAAGATTGTGAGCGGCTTACTGCCGGACGATGCATGGGCAGGGCCGAGTTGCCCTTGCGCTCCAGTGCCAGCGATCCAGACCTCCTTGGTTGCGCTTCCACTCGAAGCACCGTGGCCGTCTTGAATGCGTTCCAACAATGCGAGCGTGTGGTTGGCGCCAGAAGAGAGGTCGACCACCGTGTATCCAGCGGGCGGCAAGCTGGTCACTTGTTGCGAGTCGGAATCGACCCGGCAGAGCGCCTCTTGAAGCGTGCGTACATCTCGGTCGTGACCCACACCGAGCTGATGGCCCGAGTTGCTGCCTGCTACCAACAAAATCTTTGTCATCGCTACGCCGGATGCCTTCCGATGTGGCGGAGAGTGATCTTTTGCATGTCAACGCCAGCAGCTTGACTGCCGCGGTGGTGATAGTCGGAAAGGGAGATGCACTCACGGCCATGTGAAGAATTTCGGCTTGGCCGTCAGACTCGACCAACGCCGGTTTTGCCGACGAGCGTGATCTCAATCAACACCTTCATGTTTCGCAACCGCCGATTCACATCACATTCCCTCTGACCATCACACTCTCACGCTTTCGAGATCACAAGTCATTGAAGGTTGATTACAGCAAACGCATTGATTCTAATAGTACAATTGAGAAAGAGCAACGGTCAAAGGCACAAATCGTGCTTGTTGAATTCCAGATTGCGGCTCACGAGGCGTAGCCAGTCCAGCGAGCCTCGACGAGGCACGAGAGGATGCATGGGCGAGAGGCGCGGTCGACTAGCACCGAGCATCGACTCGACGTCCCACTCTTCCTGCGCATCCTCCATCTTGGCTTGGTCAGGCATGATCTCGCTCGGAGGTTGCAGCAGCACATCCCACTCAGGCTTGTCGTCGTCGTTCTTGTACGTGGAGAACGGCAACGAGCGGTAGCCGCCTTTGAGCTTGATGGGCACCATGTGCGTCGAGTTGGGCAGCATGAGGAACGGCTCCTGCCAGCCGGCGCCTGTCGTGTTGCGACGCGACAGATCGTCCTCCTCGATCGTGAAGGGGTATTCCGTGCCCAGCGATGCGTGCGCTTGATCGGTGCTAAAGACATCGTAGTCTCCGCCAATGTCGAATCCAGGTGCGTCGCCCACTTCGTTGGAACAGACATGGTATACGGCTACAGCAAACGGGAGCGGCGCAAGAGCAAGAAGCCTCTTGATGGTGTCTTGCCAGAACGAACGCGGATACAGGCAGGGCAGCCCCGTCGCGCTGGCCTTGGACACAAAGTGCGCAGGAGCACCCGTAAACCAGTCGCGGTCCGCCAGGTAGATCTCGATGAGTTCGAGCTGCGGCAGCAGACGTGACATGACCTGCAGCACACCGTTGGCGATCTGCACACCGATCCGGTCGTTTTGGTACTGCTTGCTGCACCGCACCGAGATCATTTTCATGCGAGGCGCTTGCCTGGACATCATGCTGCGAAAGAAGCCCTTGGGTAGCTGGCCCACCCGCGGTAGGCGTGCGATGAGCCGGATGTCGTAGAGCATGCGACTCGCCGAGCGCGCATCGAGTGCGATCATGTCCGAACGCTCAATGCCGCGCGCATCCGGATTGTTGCGAAAGTGCAGCGGCTTGTAGACCGACTCGACCAGCTCTTCGAACGCACGCAGATCCGCGTCGTGCCAGCGCAGCCGCGACAGCGCTCCCGACGGCACCGAGGGTAGGTACGTCTCCTCCGGGTCTCGATGTCGTTGCAGGTTGCGCAGATAGATGAGGTTGCTGCAGTGCGTCAGGATGGCGAGATACTGGTCCTGGTTGGCGATACCGTGCTCCTGGCGACTCACGGCAAAGTCAAGCGCCTTGACCGAGCGAGCCAGCTGCTTGTTGCGCGAGATGGTCTCGCAGAACCTCCGGATCCGCCAGGCGCCCAATGCGTCGTCGTCCCGAGGCGACAGCGCCACGCAAGCGTACAGAGGCACCATGCTAAGCCGGTACCAGGCTCGATCCACCAAGCTCCATCTGCATAGCGTCCCGGGAGGCACGAGCCAGCTCGAGGTCTCGACAATGTAGAGGAGCACCTCACGTGGCAGCCGACACCATGTAGAAGCAGCGAGTGGCTCGTCGAGCGCCGGCCAGTTGCAAGGATGACACCACTGCCTCCCATTCATTGTTGCAAACGTAGCAGCAGCAGCGACAACAATGTCAGCAAAGCATGGCGGACGTTCCTTCGATGTCGGACGGTCAAGAAGGTCGGTCCGAGATGGTTGTGGTGCAGAGGATTGTGGTCAACAAGGAGTGGACCTTTGCTGGACACATGAGGCCACAAGCAGATCTCGCTCGGTCAACTCGGCCTCGCAGTGGTACAGCAGAAGTCGCCACCACTCCATCGATGCTGCATTGCAAGGACCGGCCAATCTGCGATGCGGCAAAGCTGGTGGTTTGTGCTCTGGTGCAAGCGAGGAGTGTGCGGACAGATCCGTATCGGAGTATTTGAGGACGATGCAAGAGAACAAGCTCAGCATGAAAAGCAAGGAGTTCTCACCGGCAACAATTGAATCCGCCTCAAGCGAGATTCTCGCACACATCGCATGGTTCTTGCTTCCAGCCGAGGCCGCGAAACTCAATTCTATCGCAGGCTCAGAGTACACCGCTACAAGGTGATATAGTCTTCGCCCGCAATGTCCACGGCTTCGCTTGATAGAACCGCGGTAATGACTTGTCTCGCAAGGCAGCCAGCGATTCACGTTGGCATCTCAACCTGCTCGGCAGCGGAGATTTTGACGAATCGGAGGTCGATGATTTCTTCTCACGCCCTTCGCTTAAACAGCAGACGAATCGAAAGATGCACGAGAAAGCCACTGGAAGTCGAGGCCACCAAGATTACCCGTGCATCGCCGGCGTTTGTTTGCATTAAAGAACGGTGGGAACGGGCCTGGGAACCGAGTCGGAGCCTAGCCCTCTCGATACTTGATCATGTCATTGGCGAGGACTGCTCAATGATTCAATGGGCGGAGGCTTGGCAACGTAGATGCTGTTGCAAGTCGCAAGAGAAGGAGCGGAGCAACGCTATGTCGCACACACGTGCAGTCCGTGTCTCGGTCCGTGGACCGATCGCAGTGCACGTCTTGTCAATCAAGCAGCACAGATTGCGGACACAAAAGACCAAGAGGCGGCTATGCCTGTGCGTCCATATGGCAAAACCGGAACGGAGAGCGTCATCATCGGAAGCGTCGGTCAAGCTTTTACAAGAACACCGACCGGTGAGCACGACGAAATCCGTGAAAGCCTTCGCGAAAAATAAGAAAGGCGGATCGGGGTTTGGATTGACATTGACGATCCCGATTCTTTCGCCATCCTTGGCCGCTCGCACGTACCATCGACTCGTGGCAGCGACTTGCAATGCTCCATCTCGCTCAATCACCACCATCACTATCGCCTGCCTGTTTCCCGGTCTGCACAGTATGACGCTGCCAGGGTCATCCGTGCTGCCGCCACAAGCTCACGTCGTCAAGCTGAGCGAGCGAGACCTGCTCGACTACCGAGCGCTGCAAAGGACGTTCGACGGTGCTTACGCCAGGACCGCTATCGGGCAGCTGTGCTATGCGACGGTGATCCTGCGACTTTTCCAGCCCAAATTCTTCTACGTCGGTGAGTTTCCGTCAGCAAAGGAAAGCGCATGACAGCAATGATAGCTGACTCGTTTGCTTGGTTGAACACGACTGGATCAACAGGTCTAGTGTACGCGATCTTGGGCATGGCGTTCATCCCCGTGGCCATCTTGCGGTATCGCATGGCGGTGAGCAATGCAAAGCGCTTCTTGGCCATGGAGGTGGTCCACTCGCAACAGGCATCTTCACCAACTGACGCAGCTTCGACAGAGCGCACGGAGCAGGACTCGTCACAGCCGGAAACCGAGGCACCAGCACCAGTTCAGACGGTTCTACGCGAGAGCTTTGTGACAGCGGGCTCCATCGTGGCTGGAGCGACGGCGCTGGTCGGTCTCGCTGAGATCGCGCTCTTGGTGCTCATTCTTCGAGTGTAGGCCCAGACCTGCTACCTTGTACAACATGGACCCACATTTCAGATACCCAAGCTTCTCTTTCGGCATTCAGGCTCATAGTGAGTCAGCTCAATGCGATCACACAGACGAGCATTCTGAAAGGTATCAGACAATTTTGAGCGGTGTCTATTCTACACCACAACGACTACGCGCGCAGCTTGCTCATCGTAAAGTCCCACAACGCCTGGAGCTCCTCTTGCGGCTCGAGCTGGTCCCACAAATGATCTCTACCGGGCACCTCGTCGTAAATCACGGGCGTGCCCACAGCCTTGAGCGCCTTTTCGAGTCTGCGCGCGTGATCCACGTCGACCGCCGAGTCCTTCTCGCCGTGCACGATGTAGACGGGAGGAAAACCTTTCCTCTGCTGTTCGGAGCTGGCGTTGAGAAACGTGACGACGTCGGTCTTCTGGAGCCAGCCCTGGTCGCGCTGCTGCTGCGTGAAGAGGAGCGAGGGGAAGAGGGCTTCCTGCTGGGCGTGCATGTAGAACTTCTTGCGGTGCTCCACGGCAGCCGTGTTGGCTGTAACAGGTGCATCCGGGTTGCGAAACTCGGCAAACGAGTCCGGATCGTCCTTGAGCAGGCCGCCGAAGGGGATCTGCTTCTCGAGGAAAAACGCGTGGTCCATGGTCGTGATCGGGTAGATCGCCGCAATACCCTTCACCCTCCGCAGATGCTCCGGCTTCGTATCGGGACACATGCCCAGGCCGAGCATCAGACACTGCCACCCGCCCGCGCTCGAGCCGCTCAGCACAATGCGCTCCGTGTCCAGCTTGGCTGCATCCCCGCGCGCAGCCAGCTCCTGCGGCAGCTTGTCAATGACAAAGGCGAGGCAGTCGTCCATGTCGTGCTGGATGTCCGGCACGCGCACCTGCGGCGCCAGCCTGTAGTCGGTCGAGACGACGGCGATGTTGCACTTGTCGACGGCTCGTTTGAGGTGGGGAGCCATGGCTTGGCGTGCGCCCTGGATGAGACCGCCGCCGTGCCACCAGACGAAGATGGGCAGAGGCGTGGACGAGGTGGCATCGGGCAGGCACAGGTCGAGCAGGATGGGCACCTCGCGCTTGGCGAACTCGAACGTGATCGTGCGCATTGTTTGAGCGATCAAGGAGTGGCGAGAGGGGAGGAGGAAGATGATGAAGAGCGTGGGGACGATGAGGTGGGCAAGAAGGGCCGGCTATATATCAACATTCGAAAGGGTCTTTTCAACTTTCCCTCTCGCCCGGGATGCAGCCGCGGCTGGTCCGTGCGTTCTAGCCCTTTTTGATCGGGAATTTGTGAGACCCCCGAGGAGCAGATACGGGCGGAGAAGCGGCTGAGGAAAGAAGCCCGATCGCAGATGCCACCCCGACGATGCAGTGCCGATTTCGAGTTCGAGCTGGAAAAGCAGCGAGACGTGGCTCCGACACGGCGACAACCAACACCAACACCAGCGCTCAAGTGTTGATCCACCTTCTTCTCTCTTTCCATCTCCACACGATATCTTCGTTGAGCAATGATGCCGTCGATACAGTCCATGTCCAGCACCCTGCTCGGGAGTCTCTTCGAACGCGCGCAGGACGCCATCTTCGCGCTCTCGTCCTGCCTCCCCTGCACGCCCGAAACGTCGGTGCTCAAGCTCAACGGGCGCAACTTCCAGATCGTCAAGCTGCTCGGCGAGGGCGGTTTCAGCTTTGTCTACCTCGTCAAGGACCAAGATTCGGGGCGGCTATTCGCGCTCAAGAAAATCCGATGCTCGTCGTACGGCGCCGACTCGTTCCAGGAGGCGATGAAGGAGATCGAAGCGACCAAGCGGTTCCGTTCGCCGTATATTATTCCGATCTACGACAGTTGTGTGGTGCAGGACGATGCGGGTTCGGGCACGTTGTTTGGCAATCTGCCGTCGCACGATCCGGATGGTGGGGGAGGAAGGGGTGGCGACGGGGGCAAGGTGATTTATCTGTTCTTGCCGTTTTACGAGAAGGGCAATTTGCAGGATGCGATCAATGCGCACGTGGTGCGAGGGACGAGGTTTGGCGAGCGCGAGATGCTCCAGCTGTTCCTGGGAACGTGCAAGGCGGTGAGGGAGATGCACCACTACCGGCTGCCCAACGTGGGCGCTACGCGGCGCAGCGGCGCAGCAGCGTCGACACCGCGCATGGAGGTGACACCTGCACAGGACCCATTCGCGGACCCACAGACGGCCGACGCTCCGCTCATCTCGAGCAGCGCCGATGCAGACGACGACGGCGACAGCGCCTCGTACCCGCCCAAGCCGAACAAAGGCAAAGCGCGCGACCTATCCCTCGACTCTCCGCACCCCTCCTCCTCCGCCGGCGAGCACCTGCCCTACGCACACCGCGACCTGAAGCCAGGCAACGTCATGCTCGCCGACGACGGCACCACCCCCATCCTCATGGACTTCGGCAGCACCCTCAAAGCGCGCATCCACATCGCTACCCGCAAAGACGCGCTCGCACACCAAGACCTCGCCGCCGAACGCTCCTCCATGCCCTACCGCGCACCGGAGCTCTTCGACGTGCCCACAGACACCACGCTCACCGAGGCCGTCGACATCTGGTCCCTCGGCTGCCTGCTCTATGCGCTAGCGTACCTGCACTCGCCGTTCGAAACGACGCAGACGGTGGAGCAAGGTGGATCTATCGCGCTGGCGGTGCTGAACGGCGCGTATAAGATGCCAGAGCAGGACCCGTATTCGGAGAAGACTAGGGAGGTGATCAGAAGGTGTATACAGGTCAAGCCCGACGAGAGGCCGGATGTGGACGAGGTGATTGCGTTGACCGAGGCGGCGTTGAGGGGGTTGGAGTAGAAGGCGCTCAGAGCTCTGCAATTCGGGTCCGTTCTATCCACCTGTGACCTGCTTGTCACCGCTGTAGTGTCTGTGCCTGAGAGTGTGGCTGTGATCCAGTCTGAAATGCCAAAGGACAAATTTGCGCGGGATCATCAACGCAATGTTTGGCCGCCCCCCTCATCAAAAGGCACTCTGCCCGAGTGGTTAAGGGGTAAGTCTCGAATAATAAAATTCGATCGTCCCTTCTGTGACGAGTTCAACTTATAGGCTCTGCCTGCGTCGGTTCAAATCCGACGGGTGTCGACAAGTAATGGTTTCTTTTTTGGGTGTTTTTTTTTTTTTTTTTTTTTTTTTTTTTTTTTTTTTTTTTTTTCCACTCCCTCAGAAGCGGATTGTTCGTGGTCATGGTCATGCCGAGACGATGGCAGAAGCATCTTGTTGTGAGTCACATTTTGGTGTGTGTGCCAGACAGAGATCTGTGGCGGAGTGAAAGTGCAGTGACGAGGATCAGCTGCCGATGCCGAAGACACACAAACAAATCGACAAAGCCGTTCGAAAAGAAACCCCAAAAAGAAGGCACCAGGAACAGGCGCGCGCTTCTGCATCCGCTAACCCCCACGTCCCGCTGCTCCGCCCTCCGCTCTGCGCACTCGCTTACGCTGCTACCCCGCGTGATCATCTCCCCTCTGTATGAGAAGAGGCATTGAACAGGGGCACTTCATGCACTGACTGTGGATTGTGGCTCCGCCCCTCCGCTTCTGCTCTTCATCAGTGGCGGCGAGGCGGCACCGGCTACCAAACGCACCCCAGCCGGCCGGTCCAGCTGGTGTTGTTTGCCGGAAACTTTTCTGCTTTACACCCCGCCACACGTTTCGCTGTAGACCTAAGCTGAACGTGTGGGGGCGATCTGTCCATCGTGCCGCCTTCCGTCGGAGTGACGCTCGCAAGCCCGCTCACACGCTAGCCTGACTGGCCGCGCTGGTGATAGCAACGAAAGGGGGTTGAGCAAGAGGTCGGATGTCTCCGTCTCCTCATCCCACCTGAGGTATGAAATGATGAGCGCGTGCATGGCGAGTAAGTCAGCCCCGTAACGGGGTGGTCAGCGCCACGGTGACACACACACACACACACACACACGCACGCACGCCGTCATCATCCGTCCTTGCGTCGCCCTCCCCCCGCGCATGGAAACAAAGAAAGGTGACCCTCGCTCGCTTGCGGGGTGCACAGAGGCTTGCACCTCTTGGCGCATCGGGATGGCGCGTGCCGAGACGCGCAAGCTCACAACCTTGCCTCGCGTCGTGGCTGATCGTGCAACGACAGGTGCAATGTGGGTCAAGCGACCTCCTTCTCTCGCAAACGTGTGCACAAGAGCAGCCGAGCCGGCACCTAGCGGACAAAACACGGCACTGCGACTGAGCATTCGAAAGCGAATCCAGCTCAGAGCCCAACTCCACAGCCTGCTGCTCGTCGTCGATGTTGTTTTTGCGGGGGCCCAAATTGGTCCAACCGGAGGCTTGCTTCCGCGGGGTATTTGCGGTGGTGTATGTCCGACCCCGCGGTTGGCCCAGCTCCGACTGTGGTGCTCTGCCAGGCGATCAGCCGAGCTCGTCGACTCCTCCCCAACGAACCCTGCTCGGTTAGTGCCACGAGCAGCGAACCCCAGGAACGCGCGTCGAGATGGAGTCTCGAGCGGCCAGATGCACCGTCGCGCGATGTTCGCTCGGCGTTGGGTAAGTGACCATCCTCGAGAACGTTAGGCTCTGGCGCAGTGTGGGACACCTCTTTGTCAAGTAAAATGAAGCTCGAGCGCACAGAACGTTGCGCAGGATCTAGCTTTAGTTCAGGTACGACGAACAAGGGTGTCTGAAGCTAGCCTTACCTGTGAGTCAGATCCATGCACTTGCGCTGCCGCTGTATGAATCTCCGAGAGGCTACGAGATCGTGCGCTCGTCAGCTTATCATGCTGTGGCACGACATGCACCCCGCTCTGCACGGCACACAACGCAGCATCAACAGGACCTGCAACACTTATCCCGCAATACCAGCTCCCATCCGAGTGGGGTCCCTCGCTTCGACCATCTACCCCGCACCACATCACTCTGCCTCGCGTGTAGCAGACGACAATGTTGGTGCGCGTGTGCCTCCGCCCTGCATCGCTCGGGTCGAGCGCACAAAGTTTCCCACGAGATGAGACCCGTTGAGCTATCCTCTCTGGCCTCATCCAAACTCTGTTTGTGCGCTGCGCATGAGTGTCCCCCTGCTGCGCACGCACAAAAGGGGCAGCAGCTCTGCGCAGCCAGCCCTTCATCCGCCTCTCCTGCGCGGCCGGCCGCTCGATTACCCTGTCTCCTTCCGCTCTAGCCGCGAGATGAGGTTCGCAACGAGACCCGTGACTCAAGCGTGTGTGCGCAGACGTGCAAAGCTTGGCACGACTCTGCATCCTGCAACTCTGCGCAGCTCTCAACTCTATTCTGGTGGGGTAAACGTTGAGTGTCTGCCCTTCATCTGCCTTTGCTTCGACGAGACCGCGATGAGAGCAGCTTCTTCGTCGGGTATAAAGAGTCGTGTCCTTTTGATACATCCGCTTCTTGGTGCCCCCGTTACTTCAGCTTGGACACATCCCCTCCTCCTCCTTCGTCCTCTTACCCCACCATCCTCCTCTCCGAACAAGTCCACCCTCGACCCGTCCTCCACACCTTTACGATGTCGCAACCCGCCCCCACCCCAAGCTACATCCCCGCCGACCAGCTCCAGTCGCACCAAGACCACAGCGACAAGGACAACAACAGCGCCGAGTCGCACCACTTCCAGCGCGCCCACCGCAAGCACGGCGAACTCGAGCTCGGTGTCACCGAGATCCTGCCAGGCCGTACCGATGTCGCCAGTGCCCAAGTCGCGCCCTCGGCGGGTCTGGCCGACTGGTCCGGCCGCGTGCGCTTCGAGCAGGCCATGCCGCGGCTCATCCCGGCTCTGATCGCCGAGCTTTTGGGGACCATGTTCTACTGTCTCGCCGGAGAGATGGCTACGGCTGGGTACCTGATCACGACGTACGGCGGGTCGCCGCAGGGCAACCTGACCCTGATTGGGTTTGCGTATGCGTTCGGTATCACTTTCGCCATTGTCGTCTGTGCCACTACGTCCGGTGGTCAGTTCCACCCCGGTATAACTATCGCCCAGGTGGTGTTCAAGGGTTTCCCGATCAAGCTGGCGCCGCTGTACATCGTGGCGCAGATCGTGGGTGCCATGGTGGCGTCGCTCATCGTCGTCGGCAGCTGGCACGACGAGCTCATGAAGATCACGCACCTGCTGCGCGCCACGGGCAAGTCGGCCGTCATCTTCACCGCTGAGGGTCCCGCAGGTGCGATCGCGCTCTTCCCCACCCCCGGCCGCTCGCTCGGCTCGATCTTCGTCAACGAGTTCTTCGCAGACGTGCTCGTCGCCATGGTCGTGTGGGCCAACCTGGACGCCGCCAACCCATTCACCGGCCCTCAGGTGGCGCCGTACACCATCGGCCTCGGCTTCGCCGTCGTCGTGTGGTGCTTCTCGTCCTCCAACGTCGCTGCCAACTCGGCGCGCGATATCGGCGCTAGGTTCGTGTGTGGCATGTTCTGGGGCACCGGATGCTTCCCGGCCAAGTACTCGGCTTTGTCGGCTCTGACCAACATCCCGGCCACGTTGGTGGGCGTTGCGATTTACACGTTCTTCCTCTCGGACACGCGCCGCCCTCCTGCGACCGTGACGCTGAACCACATGCACGAGGAGCACGTCAGGTCGATCGAGCGCGCCGAAACGCTCCACGCCGAGGTGCTCGACCAGAAGATCGCACAGACGCTCAGCCGCGGCGGAGACGCTTCGGCGCTCCAGAAGAAACGCACCAACCTCAGCGTCAAGAACTTTTGAGCGTGGTCGCGCTTCGAAGGTGGGGCCTGTCTTGTTTTGCCAAGTGGGGACTGCTTCTCGTCTTGCAATGATGTCACGGGTAGATAATGTCCTTTTAGGTTGTTGATCGAATGCTATGCGTGTTTTTCCGACTGTCCGTTGCTGAATGCTGTGCGAACATTACCAATCGACTTGATCGCGTGCAGCCTGAGCGACCAGCCGGAGCACCGCCTCCTCCTCGTCGAGCAGCTGCCGCACGAACGCCAAGCTGAGCTTGCATCCGTCGAAATCTGGCTCGGCTCGATTGCACAGCGTCGTTTCAGTATCGTTGCGATCTTGCGACTCGAGGATGTCTTGTGCTGCAGCGAGGTGCTGACGAGCAGTATCGGTATCTTTGCGCCGTGCCGTGCAGAGCTCGACCAAAATATCACGAGCCTGCTGTTCGTTATCCTGCGAGACGGTGTCGCGGTATCCCGTGAGCGTATCTTCCCACTTTTCGAGGTCGGACGATCCTTGTTGAGCATGGAAGGGCACCTTCTTGCCCGCTTTCACTCCGGGTTGCGCCTTGACTTTGGCCACCTTTGATGCAGTCGACGTTACGGAGGAGCGCAGGTCGAGCGCTGCAAGCCGCAGTGCCGGGATGAGTCGATGCGACGGATGCGCAGGCTCCGGATACGGATGCACAGTAAACTCGCGCCAGTAACCCCTGTTCTGCAACATCTCGATCTTCTCCTCGCCATCCGCACCTTGTTTCTTGAGCAGACGCTCGACATGATCGTCCATCAGCACATCGACGTATCTGCTCCCGCGCCACTTCATCCGGCCATCCGCCTCACGATCGCGACCAAACGTCAACCGAGCTGGCAGCACAAAGCCGTACTCGGACAGCAGGCTTTCGTTGGAATGCGGTCCATACGTGATAAAACACTCGTCGCCGGGCATGGCCACGCAAGCGTCACTGCCCGCTGCACTGGGAGCGTACATTTCGAGCCCGCCGTCGGCCGCGTATCGCACTTTGCACTCGAACGCCGGGTCCGAGGTGTGGTTGGCCATGTCGAGCAGTGGAGCGAGGGTGAAGTTGTCCGCATGATCTGCGAGACCGAGCGGTAAGAAGACGCAGCGCGAGTTGACGCACAGCCACGCCCATGCGAAGATGTCGAGGTCGATGGCGCGGACGAGGGCACGAGCGAGGTCCGGATTCGAGGAGAGCAGGGCGGGTTCGGCTAGCAAGTCGCAGTTCGAGTCTCGTAGCGAGCACATGCCGAGCCAGTCTCGTTCGAAGCGGCGTCGTACTTTGCGTGCTAGGTGCTGGCTGTGAGGCGGGAGTGCTTGTAATAGGGTTTGAAAGAAGCGTTGCTTCCACGATACTGCTGCCGCGTCGGGCTCTCGATCGTGCCCAAGTCGACGTGCCAACAAGGACCACGTCAACGGCACCGTGTCGAACTTCCGAGGCAAAGTCTGGACGAACAGCTGCAGAGCATCGTGTTTGCTCGTCGTCTCTGCGCTCGTCCTCGTCCGCCCCGATTCGAGCTCGAGCTGAGCACGGCAGAGAAGCAGCGACAGCAGTTGCGCCGACGACAGCCTCTGATCGCCTTTGCTCCTAGCATCGCTCCCTACGATACTGACAGCACTAGGAAGCGTATCCGGATGGAGAAACGACTTGTAGCTCTTGACGTTGATCAGCGTGTCGACGGGCAAGGTCATCACTGCCTGCTCGGCTTCGATGCGTCGTGTGAACACCAGTCCGCGGCCTGCAGGCACTTGGTCCGAGATCTGGACGAGGAGGTCCTCTGTTGAAGTGGTGGAGTTGGCTAGGCTGAGCGAGAGCAGTTGCGAGAGCAGCGTGTTCTGCTCGACCACCGAGCTGCTGTCCCTCGTCATTCGTATGTCGGGGCTCGAGGCCGTGCTCTCTCTCTGTGCTGAGTGTCGTTCGTCGATTGCGTCACGCGAATCGCATTTCGACTGTCGATCGATGAGTGTCGTGATCGGCAAAGAGGCCGACGATCGGTGTGGTGGAGTGTCGGAGCTGCTCCGAAAGACGAGAAGGAAAGAGGCAATTCGGAAGATCCTCCGAAGGAAGTAAAAATTCAGGGTCCTTGCAGCAGCAGCAGCAGCAGCAGCAGCAGCAGCCTCAAAATGAATCACGAAGCTTTACGCCAAAGAGTCGCTGTGCTGCTATCACATTTGCAGCTAGCGTGTGACAGCCCCTTCTCCTCTCATGTCGAATCCATCTGACGGGCTTGACAGCGGTAACTTGGCTGCGAGATCAGACAGCGGCTGTTCCGCTGCAAGAGCTCAGCCACACTTTCAGGCATTGTCACGCTCGATGTGCAGGAGAATGCGGGTATATGTAGAATTGTGATGCGTCATGGTAGGCGTTACAGCGTACATGCAAGTGCAAAGTGCGTAAGGAGGAGACGATGAAGAAGCTGGAAAGAGGTGATGAAGACGAGCGCAACAGACCCGAGCACTCAAGCCATGCTGTGAGCGCTGAGTGAGCTGTGGTCCGAAGGTGGTGTCGCCGACTCGGCCGTGGTCTGCGACGTCTCGGAACCGGTCCTCTGCGGCTTTTCGACCTCGACAAACTCGGCGGCGTTGTATACGAGACCCTGCGTCTTGTCCCTTGGCAACAACCAGCCGGGGTAGAAAGGAATAAAAACGCCAATAGCGAACAGGATCATGAGACCGTCAAGGACGTCAAAGTAGACCGGAGTAGTGGCCAGGTGGCCCAGCCATCCACCTGCCATCTCGACGATACGGTAGATGCATCTGACGAGAATAAAAAGCGTGCTGACGCCAATCACCGCATTGAGGATCTCGACCTTGCGCTGCGGACGCTCGTGCTTCGGCAGCTTGGCCCACTCTCGAAGACGTCGGAAGTTGTAGTCGAGGTAGAGCATCATAAACGGCGCCGTCACCGCCACCTGCACGCTGACACCGGCGATCATCACATTGCTGCCCGTATCCAGCTGGCTCGGCGTGTCGGCTTGGGCAGAGAGCGCACCACCCACCGCCTGCACGATGAGCGAGCACAGATCGCCGATGCAGAAACCGATCACGTAGTACTTGCGAGGGATGCGCGACCACTTGCTGCCAAACACATCCATCACGTTCTGGAACGCCATGTAGTTGGCCGCGCTGATGAAAGCGGGGCTGAGGATGAGGCAGATGATCTGCGCAACGTAGCCGCTCCAGTTGAACGGGTCTACGTGGCCGTACGCTCGAGCTATCCAGCCCGCCGTCTCGCCCGCAGCCGCGACGATGGCTACGATCATGAACTTGGGAAAGCCGCGGTGGAAGGCGAGCAGGCCGATGTGAATGAACATCTCCAGGCCGAAGAGCGCCGAGAAGACGATGCCCACCCAGAGTTCTGGAGCGGAGAGTCAACGGAGATGGTCAGCTTCAAATTCTTGTAGAGGGATGGGCCAAGTGCCGACGACGACGACGACGACGACGACGACGACGTACCAGGTTGGAAACCATAGCTCGAGTTGGCGGCAGTGCAGGGCGAGTTTGGATCCGAACTGACGGATGTGCAATCAGCGATCGAGGCCATGTCGGCGGACGAGACCAGGTTTCTAGGCAAGGTCTGATGGGAGTGTAGAGGGCAGGAGCGTGCAACAAGCAAGGAGACGTCGCTGAAGAGATGGATGTGTGTGTGTGTACGGTGATGAGAGCGGGGAAGGATGACCCTGGGCTCGTCAAGTCTTTATACCTCTAGCGATGACATTGAGACCACGAGGCCCACCACCGGAAGGTTGTCACCAGAACGTGGGCAGAGAGAGAGAGAGAGAGAGTGCGTACAGACACAGCGGCTGATCCGTAGGGCGTGCGCAGCAGGCTAAGAAACAGCCTCTCCCTCAGGAACCGAAATCACTCGAAACCTGCCAGTCATCTCTCAAAGCCTCAAAAAGAACAAGGTGTCATCACACTTTGACAGAGACACAGAGAGAGGTGCATAAGCTCCGTTGCGAATCGCTGCTGCAACTCTAAATTAAGGACCCACACGATGAGAGAGAGCGAGAGAAACATCTCCTGTCGCGGAGAATTAAATTTCTATTTCACCGGGAAGGTCTCAAGAGCGGTACAGCACAGCACAGCGCAGCACAAGCGAACGCTGACAGACAGAGGTTTTCCTCGCCAAAGCAAAATGACGCTTTTCTTACAGAGATCATGTTGATCTTCTTGCCCTGTCCGTTCCTGTGTCCTCTCTTCGCCGAACGTCGTCTCTGCACCAATGCTCGTTTTGGCCATACTAGCGGAACTCTTCAGAGAGCAAGCTTGTGCAGCTTTGCGCGGTTGTGTGCACGTCCGAACTGGCGCAAAGCTCGCAGTGGTTAGGTTGCCAAGGAATAAAATTTTTCCCACGTCATGCTGGTTAGTGGCGCTCGCCTAGGTTTCGGAAGCGGACATCCGCTCGCGTCTCGCTGCTAAAACTTTTTGCCAAGGAAGTCTTTGTCTGCAGCCCGACATTGCCAGGTTCCCTCTCCTTCTTTCCCCCCCCCCCCCGCAGATCCCAAACGAGCATCGAAGTCGTCCGCGGGAACTCGAACATCGAAAGCGCTGCGGTACCAAAGTCCGATCAGTGTGCCCTCTGTTCAGCCTGAGCTTGAGCTTTCTTTGGGAGGGGGAGGCAAGCGTCGAGAGACGACCCAAGCTTGTTCGTCTTGACAGCGGTTCGCAAGCCACCGTTGAGCCAAACGAGATCAGCAGCGAGCAAAGTTGCAAGGGTGTGCCGGTCACTTCTGGGCGGTGCAATGGGCAGTCGTGGGAGACCAGAGTTTGAGCTAGCTGGCACACGCACGAAACTGGGAAGGAAATGACGGCGAGGTCACGGACGGTCACGGCGATGTACTCCACGTGGCTCTGCGGACGACTTTGTCACCGGACAATACGTCAGACCCGGCCTCCCACTGCTTCGGCACCGTTGTTCGCCATCCATCAGATTGTCAAACGACGCGCGGCACGGTCAATCTCGTCAGGGAGACTTTCGCGAAACGACTCGGCGGTGTGCTTGAAAAGACGGGCAAAGTGTGTGGACCCTTTGTACAGCCGTCGCGACACGCTCGTCTGCAGCGCGCACGCCGGAGGTTGAGTCTGTAACCGCAGGAACAATAGTCACCCACCCTGGGCTTGCTGCAAGCGGGTCTGCAGAGGCGTGCGAACGCGAACACGCTCTTTGACAATGTCGTTCCCATGCCATGCACAGCCTTGCGCTCGAAGCCTGCTCAGCACTTGACAGCATCGCAAGGTCCGACTCGAAGCGTATCGGTCGGTAGCCTATCTTTTGTCTGTCGTGGCAATTTAAGTCAACCAGCCCGAGCTTGATACTGATAAACCTGGCTGAGCTTCGTCGAGACGCGGAGCATCCGTGAGAAGACCTCGGTGGGCACTCTGCACGGCGAGACTTCCGAAGCATCGGTGTGCGTTGTATGAGAGTGACAGTCCGCAGGCTCTTCCGACAAGTTTCTATCGCACGAACACTTTCAGTCGAAAGGACGCCATTGTCGGAGGTGAGTGCGATCCTTCTCAACTCTGCCCATCTTCCGACCATCCACGACTCCTACTTGACACAGCCGCACTGTTCTCAGGCTCCAAATCGCCTTCTTTCTCAACATCAGCATCCTCACCCGTGCGTTTGATGACCGTCCGACATGACTGGCAAGGTGTCAATACGATAGAGGCAGCAACGAGCTAACCTCTCCAGCCGAGCTCGGCTGCTCGACACATCAGGCAACAAAATCTCATCCATTTTTTGACAGCCAAGGTCGTCTTCTAACTTAGTTACAGTCTCCTCGATGCGGTCGCGCAAAAAAGCAAATGCCGAGCGGAGCTTTTGACACACAAAGATCTACACTGCACAGGAGGGCGGCAGTCCAACCTGGACGAGCGAAAACCGATCGATGGATTTCGTGCCGAGCTTTCAGCCGAGAATCGAGGGCCTTTTCTGACTTGCCATGCGAGATTTCACACTCTGATCAAGCGATGGGGCAGAGAGAAGGCGGATGACGTGCCGCTCGGTCGGGTCTGCCCACCTTGCCTCTTGCATCGTTGCTGTCGCTGTTGCTACTCGTCACCACCACCACCGACCGCCACCCATCCGACGACAACTTCTGATCCAAACATGTCGGCAACCGCACCCGAACAGCAGCCTCCCAAGGTGCTCCTCACCGGCGTGTCCGGCTTTGTCGGCTCGCACGTGCTCGACGAGCTGCTCAAGTCGTCGCGCAACTACCACGTCACCTGCGTCATCCGCTCTAAAGCCAAAACCGAGCCGTGGCTGTCGCGCCAGTTTGCCGACGCCTTTGCTGGCCACCGGATCGATGTGATCGAGGCGCCTGATCTGCTTGCCTCGGGTTGTCTCGACGAAGCGGTCGAGGGCAAGGACTACGTCGCCCATGTCGCCTCGCCCTACGTGCTCACGGCCAAGAACAACAAACGGGACATCATCGACCCCCGGCGGTCAACATGACGCGCAACGTGCTCGAGGCGGCGCTCAAGGCCGAGAACAAGTCCAAAGCGGCTGGAGAGACGCCGCGGCTGAAGCGCATCGTCGTGAGACCTCGTCGTTCGCCGCGGTGCTCAACCCGCTCAAGGGCATCGAGAAGCGCAATTATACGTATACGGACAAGGACTGGCAGCCGCTCCAGTACGCCTTTCTGGGCACGTTTTACTCGCCCCTCGCCTATCTGATCTCTAAGACGCGCGCCGAGAAATCCGTGTGGACATTCCTCGAGCACCACAAGCCCACGTTCGACGCCGCGACCGTCAACCCCCCGCAGATCTACGGCCCCATCATCCACGAGGTCAAATCCGAGCAGGCGATCAACACCTCCTCCGCCGAGCCGTGGAAGCTGTACAAGGCCGGCGGACCCAATGGCGACGGCAAGGTTCCTGTGGAGAGCTTCTGGTCGTTCTGCGACGTGCGCGATGTGGCGCGCATCCATGTCGCTGCGCTGGATAACGAGAAGGCGCACAACACGCGCTACCTCGCCTACGGTGGGTCGGTGTCGTGGCAAGAGGTCGCGGACGAGATCCACGATAACCCGGAGTACCCGCAGGAGCTGCGCGATCATATCCCGAAGGGCAAGCCGGGACAGAAACACCGCCCCTCGCCGCTGGCTACGCTCGACACGTCCAGAGCCGTGCAGGATTTGGGGATCCAGTTCCGCGATTGGAAAGAGTCGGTCATCAAAGGATCGCTGAACAGCTTTGTCGAGATCGAAAAGACGTGGTCCAAGCAGTAGAGTCGAGGCTCTACCAGCCACCTTTCCCTGTTGCTACATCTTCCGCTCTCAGATACCCCTTTCTGCTCGATCTCGTCTCCTCAATCCACCTGGACTCTTTGCTGCTCGTTGGACCACCGGAAATGCCAAAATGATGCCGTTCCATGCGAGTTGATCTGGAATGATGACGGTTTAGATTGCTGTGGGTGACTGTAGCCGTGAGATCAATGTCAGGTTCTGCGCGGAGAAAAGAGGCAGGGTCAGCAACACTGAAAGCCACCATTCACGACGCTTGCAACTCGGAACTTACTCGACATGGTGACCGCTCGCGGCCTGCTTGGCGGCTTGAAGTGCGCCCAATGCAGCTGTTGAAAATGAAAGTGCCAGTCATGATTAGCTTCAGACCTCGTTGTGGAACACTGAGCAAAGCACTTGCCTCCTACACCACTTCCATCCTTGGCGAGTCCAATCTTGACGCGCTTCTCTCCCTCGTCGCCGATAAGTTCACGCAGTGCTTCTCGCATGCGTTCCTCAAAGTCTGTATTTGCGGTAAGAAGAGTAAAGAGTTAGAAAACGGCCATCCGGTACGGAACACAGCTGCAGCGGGCAACTCACGTGGATAGTATTCGATGACGCTTCCGTCCATGCCAACCTTGACGCCGGCGTCGTTAGGCCCGGTGCTCTTGACGTTATCGGTCTGGACCATGGTGGCAGCGATGGCGACGGCGCTCAACCGCGCTGCCCGTGTGCCGACGATCTTGCAGACAGTGCGCACCGTCTCGATGTCCTCGGTGGAAACGTACTCGTCCTTGATTTTGAGCGTCTGCACGAGCACTTTTCGCGTAGCATTCGAAGACGACGAAGCGTCCTCCTTGTCCGCCTCGATGGCCGACATGTACGCCGTGTCAAAGGCATACTGCGTGTTGAGCAGCTTGGACGAGAAGCCCCGGAAGAGGACCAACTGGTCGATGAGGTGCAGCAGCACGCAGCGCGTCACTTCGCCGAGGTACATGCCGCTGATCATCTTTTCGAAAATATGGTTCCTTGGGCGGATCGACTCGCGATCGACCTGGTTGTCAAAGATGGTGACGGGCAGCGCCTTGCGTTCGTCGTCGAATCCACCCCATTCGGTGTTGATGACCATGTGCGTGATGGAGCCCTGCGCGGTCTTGAGCTTTTTGATTTTCGAAATGTCTTCGAGGTAGGCGCCGTTGGTACCCGTGCCAAAGATGGCGCTGATGAGTGCACCGTTGGAGGCGTAGGCGTGAGCGAGCAGCGCACCGACCGTGTCGTTGACGAGGGCGCTGCATCTGACTTTGATGTGTTTGCGGTCGAGCGCGTCCTGCAGCAGCTGGACGACATCCTCGCCCGGAGCGTCGGGGCAGTTGAATCCCTTTGTCCAGTGGATGAGGTGGCCGCGGTCGATGGCCGACTGCTCGACCGGGAAACTGAAGGTAAAGCCGAGGTGCAGCATGTCCTCGAGGGAAGTGGTGCCAAAGTCGGTGAGGAACTGATCGACGCTGGTGGCCATATAGTCGAACAGATCGCGAACGGGCCCTTGCTTGAGCTGGTCGGATACCTTGTACTTTTCCTGCTTGATGGTGAAGGTGCCGTCGCCGGCAAGAGCCACTTCGCAGACACGCAGGTTGGTTCCTCCCAAGTCGAGAGCGAGATAGGTGCCCTTCTCCGTACCCGTGGGAACACCTGTCACGAATGACGGGATCATCTGCATTTCGGCGCCATTGTTGGCGAGACCGTAATCGTAAAGCTCTTGGAAGCGGGCGATGAGCGACTCGAGCAACGGCTTATCGAGCGTAAACTGCTGCTGGATCGCCTCGACGGCTTGCTGCCGCGATACAGACGGAACAGCCGGCATTTTTCAAGGAAATGTGCCCGACACGGTGCTTCCGAAGCTGCGAGAGAGAGAGGGAGAGGAAGTGAAGAGAAGGGGGAAAAAGGTGGGGAAAGGTGATTGATTGATGATGTCGCTGGCGAGTGACAACTTGGAAGAAGTCGGTCAGTCGGTCGAAATGAATGGCTGATGCGCTCTTTCGCTCTTTCGCTCGCTCGCTCTCCTCCTTTGGTCAGATCGAGAGATTCTCTTCCAGGGTCACGGTCACGGTCACGGTCACGGTCACGCCCGCTGCTGCCTCGCTTCAAAGTCAAGTCAAAAGCGGGACTTGGATTAAATTTTCGAAAAAAAATAAAAAAATAAAAAAAAATTAAGCTTGGCGAAAGTGCGAACCAGGTCCAAGGCGGACAGGCCGAAGCTGTGATTCGGTCGAGCGTCAGATTGCAGCAAGCAGCGCAGCAAAGCAGACAGACAGATCTTCGGCGGAACTTTCTCTCATCGGACGACGCAGAGTGCGAGTTTGCTTGGTGGAAATTGCAGATCAAGCAAGGCACACCGTCACAAACACCGCTCTCTCGCTCATCAATCACCACTGACGCTCAGTCGTAGCACGGTGCTTTGCTGTTCACCGGTCAAATGCAAAGCATCATGCATGCAGTGAATGCCTCGTGGCAGTGACCCGATCTCATCAATATCGGGCATTTCTTCTGGCAAGATCTTGACACAGAAACCGAAAGGGTCCTCTCGATGCCGTTGCTGATGCTGATGCTGATGCTCGCTGCTGATGCTCGCTGCTGCAAGCCAAAGTCTTAATTTTGATCACGTTGCTCTTGGACCGAACACGTTCTCATCAGCAACTCGTTCTCGTTGGCATCCTCCTCTTGAGCCAACCTTGGGCTTTCAAGCTCGACAGCATGCTTTGCAGCGCTGCTCCGCACCCGAGCCTGTCTTCCGAATGACGTTTCTGCTCATTTGAGCCTCCGCGCAGATCCGCTCGCTCCGTGTCGATCCATATATAACCTCTGTGTCTAACGACCATGTGACCATCTTCCACTGCCCTCAACAGTTCGTCATCCGCTACGAAGCACTCTCGCTTCAGCCAATACAGTTGACGATGCCAGCCATCACACAGAGCCTTGCGTCCGTCGGCGCACACGGAGCTCCCACTCCACATCTCCCAGGCCCGCACCTCTTGCCACCAGACATCTTTCACAACCTCGGCCAGTACTCGCCTTGGTTCCCTGCCAACACCTCGTCGAAGGATGACGATATTCCGCAGAATTGCACAGTGACCTTTGTCAGTCAGCTCGAACGACACGGCTCTCGCTATCCCACCGGCGGCGCATACAAACAGCTGCGCAAGACGCTCCGTCAGATTGCCAAGCACCTCGAACGTGTGCCTAAAGAAAGCACGCACCTCAAGCCGACCGAGGGGCTCGATCCACAACTCGAGTGGCTGCGGCACTGGGTCGAACCGAAAAGGGCAGAGGACGGAGGTCTGCGCAACCGTCTCGGCAACTCGGAGCTGACTCCTTATGGCCAGTTTGAGGCCTACTCTTCCGGGTGGCGCTTCTATGAGCAGTATGCTCATCTTTTCAACGAGAAGCAAGTCGAGGTCAATGCAGATTACGATGTCGAGCTGGACAGCAATGGCGCCAACTCCAATTCGCTGCTCGATCTGCTCTGTGTAGAGCCCGAAGCATCCTCACCGACCGACGCACCGCCTGTCCTGCGGCTGTTCTCTCGCGTCCGTCGAGGCGTGTGCCGCATTCTAGGCTCTTACACAAGCTCTTCCTCAGCGGAGAACGAGCCAAGCCACGCGCAAAGACCCTTCGTCCGTGCATCGGGAGCAGACCGCGTCGTCACCACGTCGCGCTTCTGGTTGCAAGGCTTTGCACACTCGCCGCACAAGCCCTTCCGCCACGCACCTCCCGAATCAGCCCCATGGCCCCAGAAAGGACGACCTGCCGTGCTCGACGGTCTCAAAAGCGGCAAGCCCCATCGTCGCATCCGCTACCTCCCCAAGCCCGACCTCATCATCCCCGAAGCGCGCAAGGCAGACAAGCTCGGCGAGGTGATCAGCAACAACACGCTCGACGTCTACACGTGCTCGGCCTTCGAACGCGACTATCGCGACAATGCGCAGAGTCCCGCCTCGATCAAGACGGCTGCGTTTGCGAGCAATGCCACTGCTGCTATCCGTGCGAGGCTGGCGAGCCGGCTTGGTGTCCGAAGGGGCGGGAGCAAAGACCGACGCGGGGAAAGGTTGCACTTGAAGCCGAATCAAGTGCAGCAGCTGTTCAGTCTGTGTGCCTTCGACACGGTGGCCAGGCTTGACCCGTACGGCTTGCTGTACAACCAGCCAAAGCGCAACGAGGGCGCTGTGAGCCCCTTTTGCGGTCTTTTCGAGCCGCAAGAGTTTGCAAGCATATACGAGATCACGACCAACATGGAGAAGGACTATGGGTTCGCGGCGCACAATCCTCTGCACAAAGCGCTGGCGACGCCCTGGTTGCGAGAGCTCCTAGCAAGACTAGAGGATCGGCCACCGGTCATGAATCCGCCCACTTCGATCAACACGACGCTCGACAAGGACAGCGATACATTTCCCATACCTTCCGCAAACGGCCCCAGAGCGTTTGTCGACTTTACGCACGACAACCAGCTCGCACCCGCGATCGCTGCGCTGGGGCTGTGGGGCGAGGGGCACGAGTGGATGACTTCCCTCACCACGCCATTCTCGGGCAGGTTGACGGTGGAGAAGCTCGAGTGCGGGAGGGACGAGTATGTACGCATCTTGGTCAACGATCAGCCAGCCAGTGTCTTGGAGGGCAGCTGGTGTTCAGGCTCGAGCTTTTCGGAAAGCGACCATCTCTGCCCGCTTGCCGCCTTTGTCGAGCCTCTGAAGTGGGTAGATCAAGCCAACGAGTGGGAAAAGTGCTACTCGAAGAAGGACAAGAAGGGGCAAGAGAGCTAACTGCAGGCGACATAGAACGCACATCGCAATCAAACACTCCTTCTGCGCGATGGCAAGCTCATCCTACGACTTCGTGTCGCTCTGCTTGAGTGTACAGCGTCGAGATGTCGATAAGCTTCTTCTCGAATGAGTTGACAGAGATGGATCGGGCTCGAGAGCTGCAATCGGGCCGATAAAATGCAGGAAGAAAGCGGACGAAGAAAATCAAAAAAGCGGAAAAAAAAAAAAAAAAAAAAAAAAAAGGATCTGCGGTAAAGATCTCTCGTAAGCTGGTCGCACACTCCTTCTTTCCACCACCATCACCATGTCATAGATTGGCCTCCTCGTCGCAACCAAAGTGTACGTACTCGCTCCTGCGTCCTTCCGACGGCAATTGCCCCTGCTGCTGCTTCTACGACTACTGGTCACCTACATCCGGCAATGAGCGATCGCGCTAGGTTTTTAAAAGCGCTCAATTTATCTGGCACCTCTTCGCCGAGCCCTTGGCTCTGAATGGTCAAGCTTTCGGGCATGGTCATTCTGCTTTGGTCGATGCCGCAACTCTTGATTTCTGAGCCGTCTTTCCTTTTCGAGGAAACTTTTACAGCAGCAGCCGCAGCGGTACAGTAAGCACCGCCGTCGTTTCTGGACTTGCACGCTGACTCTTCTCTTGCTTTACGCTCTTTGCAGCAATACCGCCATGTTTCGACCGTCACACGCCCTTCTATTCCGCTCGACGCTGCGCTCGCTGGCGTCGGCGTCCAACCAGCCCATCCCGCCCGGCTCGGAGCTCAACGCGGTCAAACGTACCGCCGCCACCATCCTCCCGCCCGTCAAGCTCTACCGCCGCATCATGCGCGCCCACCGCAAGCTCGACGCCGACATGCGTGCCGTCGGCGACAACTACGTCAAGGACGAATTCCACCGTCACAAGGATATCGACAACCCGCTCCAAATCATCGGGTTTTTGAGCTCGTGGAAAATGTACCTCGACCAGCTCGAGGTGCACCAGGGCCAGCCGGGTGGGTTCAGAGGGCAGAGGCTGGATGCTCAGCTGCTGGAGAAGATGTCGGACGAACAGATCTACCAGATTCACGAGCTCATGACGGCGACGCTGGAGGCGTATTCGGAGAAGGCGCAGGCGCATCCGCCGTCACAGCAGCGGGAGATGGCGGAGAAGGCGGCAGCTGAGGCTGGCATGTCCGTCAAGAAGGGCGATTGAACATCTTGGCGCCGTCTAGACCTTTCACTATGTATACCTTTGGCCGGCTCTCGCTGCCCTTATACCTCTCAATTTGCGCTTCTTTCGTCTCGTCGCTCTTGTCGCATCGCATCTTTTCAGTCTGTCCACCTGCTGTATTTGTAATCCAACCTCCGCATCGTCTTCTCACTCTGTGTGCTCCAGACCATGTTTGCCTCTCTGCGAGCTGCTCAAGACCTCGTCGACCATGCCCCAAACTTGGCGAGGAAAAAAGCCGGAAGTCGGAGGCAAAGCTAGAATTTTTTTCAGGAGAAAAGTCGTGTGCCAAAGGTCAGACCCTTGATCATTCCCTCCTAACCACTCTCTCAGCACTCTCAAGCACCTCGACAGGATGGGCCATCATAGGGGCGCAGAGGGCAGCCCCTCGACCAGCATCACAAAGCGCCAAGATGGCCTCCGCAAGACCCAGCCATACTGGTACGAGTTCCAAACGTACTCCAAGCAGCGGTGGTTCGGGCGCGAGCTCATCGAGATCATGACCACCGAGTTCCGCGACCGCACCAAGGAATACTACGTCTGGGCGATTCACAAGGGTATCTGCACCGTCAATGGCAAGAAAGCCGCTATCCATCAAACCATTGGCGATGGCGACAAGATCTGCAACAGCGTCCATCGTCACGAACCGCCTGTCACGGACGAACCGATCAAGATTATCCACCGCGATGACGACGAGGGCATCCTGGTCATTGTCAAGCCCGGGTCGATTCCTGTCCATGCAGCGGGGAGGTATCTGCGGCACACGCTGACGGATCTGCTGCGCACCGAGCACGGCGTCGAGATGGTCTACACCACCAACCGCCTCGACCGGCTCACGAGCGGCATCATGGTCTGCTCCACCAAAAAGGAAACCGCCTCGCGGCTCGGCGCCCAGTTCGCCGCTGGTCAGGTGAGCAAGGCCTACGTCTGCCGTGTCCGCGGCCACTTTCCCGAGGGTGAAATCTCATGCAAAGAACCCATCCTCACTATCGACCGCCAGAGCGGCGTCAACATCGTCCACCCCAAAGGCAAGCACTGCGAGACCATCTTTGTGCGCCTCTCGTACGACGCCGCCACCGACTCGTCCGTCGTGTTCTGCCGGCCCATCACGGGGCGTACACATCAGATTCGCGTTCATGTGCAGTACCTGGGGCATCCGATCTGCAACGATCCGATTTACGGGCACGATGTGTGGAGCAAGGTGGACCCGGGAGCGTTTGCCGAGGTGGTGCCGGACCAGTGGAAGAAGGTGGGCGGCGAGATTGGGCACAAGGATGTCGAGATGATTGTGGATGCGATCAAGGGCGATCAGGACGGGCAGGAGGACTGGGCGCGGTGGAAGGACGAGGTGCTATTCAAGGACATGATTGCACAGGAGGGGTTGGAGAACGTCAGCGTCCCCGGTCCTAATGGGCGGTCGAGTCGGCCTTCGGACGAATTGCTGAAGAGGGCGCTGGAAAAGTTGGAGAAGGACAAAGGGGAAGTGCCATCGAAAGGTCTCAATCGCCCCATCGACATCGAGACGGCGTGGCAGAAGCGCGTGCGGGAACAGTCGTCCGACTTTTGCCCCGAGTGCAAGATCCCGCTCTTGCCAGATCCGAAGCCCGAGGAGCTCTATATCTATCTGCACGCCATCAAATACTGGACGGACGAGTGGTCGTTCGAAGATGCGCTGCCCTGGTGGGCGCGAGAGGACTGGAAGGAGATCACACCGCACGGTTCGGGCACGGGTGCAGGCGCAACAGAAGCAACACTGCCCCAAGGACTGGAAGCAGCACTCAAGACCGAAGCGCAGCTCTCGAGCGCTGCGATGTCGAGCCTCATCACGAGCGAGATCGAGGAGAAAGCATCGCGTCTCGCCGAGCCGCAAAAGTACGTCAAGCACGACCAAGGCGTCGAGCTGACGCAGCTCAAACAGCTGGTCGACTTCCCTCCCGTCGGCGACGCCGCCTCGCCTTCCCTCAGCAACACGATCACCGCTGCGACTGAAGGTATCAACGGGCCGGTCGTCTTTCAAGTGTTTGGCGGCTTTGAAGATTTCGCCCAGCGCGAGATCCTCCAACAGACGCTTGCGCGCGCTTCCCAAAACAACGACACACTGACACCTCGCTGCGGCACCTCTTCGAGCATCCACTCGGGCCACGTTGGCGTGCACGACGACCAGCTCGCCCGCTACGCATTGCAGGCGTACATGGACGCCAAGCTCGGCATCGCCAAGACGGCGTACCTCCTGACGGCGGTGCACGAGTTCCCGCGCGAGCTGGCCAAGCAGCTCAAGCATGAAAAGCACATTGGTGGGGCCAGTAAGAGGGCCAAGTGGAAGGCCAAGGAGCTGCGCAAGGCATTGGCTAAGAAGGAAGGCAAGAAGCTGGGCACGCAGCCGACGACGCCGGGGATCATTGCCAAGCCGGCGATACTGTCAGGACAAGGCGAGGTGGAGGGTGGTGCAGCGTCTGCCGTCCTCGCTGCGTCCAACGAGGAAGGAGAAGAGTCGCAAGCAGGTGGACTGGATGCAGTCGCGCACGAGCAGACGACCAGCACAGCAGCCAGCGAACCCGACACGGACGAAGGAGCGCCCTTGCCATCCGAAGTGCAACTGTTCTCGCTGCTCGACGACGTGTGGGAGTCTTCGCGTCCGCAGCTGGACCACGCACTGAAAACCTGGCAAGCCATCGTCGAGTCCACCACCGGCCAGCCCATCACTGCACGCACCTACCGCGCCACCGTCGACCGGGCGACGTACAACCTGCCCAGCCTCAACTCGCAGACCATGGAGCGCTACGTGGGCGAGCTCGCGTGGGACTGGCTCAACGGGCCGCACACGCCTCTGTCCGCCTCTACGCCTTGGAAAGTGGACCTGGAAACGCCGTTGCTCGATATCACGCTCAAGCTGCTGCCCGGGTTCGGGATCGGGGACGAGTTTGAGAAGCCGCTCGGCGCAGATGATGATCCGGCACTCAAAAGCGAGGGTCAGATTGCGTTTTTGCTCAAGCTGCCTGCGCCGGTGACGCCGAACGCGCGCAGACCGGCGGGGCGGAACGCGCTGCTCGTGGGGGGAACGACGATGGCCGAGTACCGCGCGGCGTCGCTCGCGCTCGCGCTGCCATTACCGACGCAACGCAACGGCCCCAACGGTGTCGAGGCGGGCGAGGCGCTCGCACCGTTGCGAGTGCTCGAGCCGTGCTGCGGCCACGGTTCGCTAGTATTCGAGACCGCGGCGAAGCTCGAAGCGCGCGGGCTCACGGCTCACGTGTACGGCTGCGACGTCGACGGCGAAACCCTCGAGCGCGCGCGTCAGATCGCCGCCCTCGCCGGCTTCACCCCGGGCACCGGCAGCGTGCAAGTGCATCTCGGCGCGCTCGACGCTACCGACCCCGCGGCGCTCCAAGCCCTTGTCCCGGGCCCGGGCAGCATCGACGCGATCCTCACGGACCTCCCTTGGGGTAAGCGCGAAAAGGCCGCACAGTCGCTGTCCAAGCTGTACCATCATCTGCTCGAGTCGTGGTTCGCCGTCCTGCGCACGGGCGGGTGTATTGTGACGGTGACAGCGGAGCACAAGACGCTCTCGCGCGCGCTGGCGGTTTTCGAGACGACGTGCAGGAAGAAGCGCCTAGGCGCGTGTTTGGTCATGGAGGGGGTGAGGCTGCCCGATGCAGACCGGGAAGGTGGAGGGGTGGCGGAGTTTGAGGAGACGAAGGTGAAAAGGCAGGGCGTGCTGGAGGCAAAGAGGAACGCGCAGATGAGGAAGGTCGAGATCGGGTACCATGTGTATGCGTTTCTCATTCGCAAGGTGGCCATCTGAGGTGGATAACATCATCGGCACAAGCTCTATTGAAACCAAGCAAGAGATGAATGCTCATCACGTCTACCTGCATGTCTAGTGCTGTCACTCGGTGAGATGTGAGCTTCGTGGAGATCACAGCGAGATCGAACTGGATCTTGAGATTCATCCATCATGCTCCCACTCGCTCGGCTTTGAGCGTCACAACCAGCAGCACGGAAGAGTCTCTGCGACAATTATACATGTGCTGCCGTGTCTGCGGGACCGAGTGTGTAAACAACAATGTAGTTCACCGCCTCGTCAAGAACTGACGGCGTCCAAGGACGGAGGGGCACGCACACTTTCTTGTCCAACGACAAGATTGACACATGACAGCAGTATCGTTTCGGTTGATGTCGAGGGTATGCAGCAAGACACTGTGTCCAAGGCAGCAACGACGACGACGAGCGCTTCTGTTAAGGGTCGTTGTTCGCCATCGCTGTGCGTCTTCGAGTTCTGCTTGACTCGGATCGGGATCGGGCCTGCGTTGCTGTTCTGACTGCAATGGCCTTCCGCACCGGTTCAACCCCTACCTCGCGCATGGTGGCAGACGGTCGCCAAAAAAAGCCTCTGGCTCAGACTGAGCCCGTCGGCGACGTCGGAGCGTCATCCCATTGGGCGCGCTGTTGATGCATGTGACAGTTGTGCTCCGCTGAACAGCGTGGTCCAAGCTACCATGTGCAAACCATCCGACTTAGAGCGAGGCGGCGTGCTTTTTTTTTTTTTTTTTTTTTCAAGCTCCGACGCGATCTTGGCTCTCTCCACACTGACTCTTCAAGAAGCAAAATCCACAAGGCGGTGCTGCTGCCGTGAGCTGCAAGGCCGCCACATGGTTTTGTTTCGGTAATGAAAGCAGAGCGACCTAGCCTCATTTTCGCGCGCGGTGATTGAAAAAAAAAAAAAGAAAAAAAAGAAAAAAAGAAAAAAAAAAAAAAAAGAAAGTCGGTTTGGAATTGCCGAATGTCAATCATTGCGTGTGGGACACAGAAGGCGCACCACCGAAATCCCATCTCTCGTAAGGCGAACAAGTGAGCGGCTTCGATCGAACCATCCCACATACAAGCGATGACGACGCGAATGTCGAACAAGTCCTTGTCCACGTGGTGATGGGAATGACGACGTCTGACGGTGGGCAAAAGGGTCCTAATGCTAGAGCTGCTGCTGACTGGTGACGACAGCGACGGCGATGTTGCGAGAGAGAAAGAAAGAAAGAGAGTCAACGCTTGGACCGCGGATGGACCGGCTCGCTCCGTGTGCCTGAGGGGAACTTGCTTACCCGGCACAGTGACACAGTGTGACAAAAAGAGGATCGGCCAATTTGCGCTCTGCCGCCGTGAGATCTCTCGGCACACTGGCACACTGGCACACACACACACACACACAGCCTTGTCCGAAAAGGCAAAGAAGAATCACATTTTTCTTTTGGCAGTCACAGTTGCGACGCATGACAAGATGCTGTGCTGCACCCGTTCTGCACTGTTGCTGCAACTTGCAACGTGTAGATGCCGCCTTTGCCCCTGCCGCCGCGGATGTGCCGTTTCGCCTCGTCTAGCGCTGTCGTTCAGGGTCTTTCTGTTGGGTAAGCGCGGTCAGTCACTTTGCTGTGACCTCGTTACGGTTGCAGCACACAGCACATTGCAGCACAGCACAGCCGTAAGGCGCTGACATCAGAGCATGCCAAAACGGCTCGTTTCTTCCGCTCGTTTGTATGGTATGACTTGCAATCAAACTTTTCCATAAGTACTCTCCATACCACCATCATCAGCTTCCATTCTCGATCTATCCATCCATCCTCCGCACAGCAGCCAGCTACATCGCCTCGCAAGCAAACGTAACATAGACTCAAACAGACGCTATACACCAACTCGGTCCGCTTGCTGCACCATTGCCACCTCCCCAAGATGAAGCTCACCGGCGCCACCCTGGTCTCATCAGGCCTGCTCGCCGCTTCGGCCGCTTCCACTGCCATGGCTGCTCCTGCGCCATCAACAGCTTCGTCAAGCAGTGCAACCCCCGTCCACATCCCCATCCAGAAGCGATCCGTCCTCAAGCGTTCTGGCAACGAGCTGCTCAACTGGGCCTATGACCAAAAGGCCATCCTACAGTCCAAGTACAAGCTCGCATCCGCCTCGTCATCCCAAAACCAACGACGTGCCGGTAGCGCATCGCTTACCAATTTGCAGTACGACTCGTCCTGGGTCGCCCCCCTCTACGGTGGCACCCCGTCCAAGCAGTACGAGGTGGTGCTCGACACGGGCTCGGCCGATCTGTGGATCTCGTCGCAGTACTACTCTCCCTCGTCCAGCAGCACCTTCCAGAACTACACTACGCCGTTTGATATCCAGTACGGATCGGGCGAGGTGGCGGGTTACGAGGCGACGGATGATTTCACCCTTGCGGGTACTACGGTCAACAACCTGCATTTCGCTGTTGCCGAATCCGTCTCGTCCGGCCTGACCAGCGCTGCCATGGAGGGCATCATGGGTATGGGCTTCCAGAAGCTCGCGTCTTCGGGCGAGCCTCCCTTCTGGGTGGCTGCTGGCGTCAACACGTTCTCGTTCTACCTCGAGCGCGCAAGCCTCACCTCGCCCAACCAGCAACAGGCCGGCGGCATCTTTACGCTCGGCGGCACCAACTCGAGCCTCTACCAGGGCGGCATCAGCTACAACTCGCTCATCGAGGAGCTCTACTGGATGGTGCGTCTCGGCGCCGCCGGCACCAGGGGTTCCAACGTCAACTTGAACTCTCTGACACGTGCTGCCATCGACACGGGCACCACGCTCATCGGCGGTCCGGACTCGGTGGTGCAGGAGCTGTACAACCAGATCCCCAACTCGCGCTCCCAGGGCAATGGGTATTACTCGTTCCCCTGCAGCTCCTCGGTCGATGCTACCTTGACCTTTGGCGGTATGCAGTACACCATCCCCGATTCGGACTTTATCGCTGGCACGCTCGACAGTTCTGGCACCGAATGTCTCGGCGCCTTTTTCGGACTGGGCTCGTCGATCCAGACCGACCTGCAGTGGATCGTCGGCGATGCTTTCCTCAAAAACGTCTACTCGGTTTTCACTACCAACGCCGACAATGGCGGCGCTGCTGTTGGCTTTGCCAGCTTGGCCCAGGGCTTGAACTCGAGCACCAACTCCAAGAGCGTCGGCTCGTCGACGTCCAGCAGCACCAGCAGCACCAGCAGTCCTGCGTCTAGGAATGTGGCGAGCTGGAGCTTGATCGCCGCTGTGGCTGTGGCTGTGGCTGCGGTGGCTGCTGTCTTTGCTTGATTGACATGCCACTCGTTTTGTTTCTCGCACTTTGCAACTGTAATCATGGAATCTCACTCATTCATTTTAGACACAAGCAAGGCTGAACGTTCTGTGTGCGACAATGTGATTGCGGCTGCGAGGGTATCATCAAGGTGTCCAACAGTCGGGTGGGCTGGAGTGCTAGCAAAAATCATCGCGCAACAGAATGCAAAGGCGACTCTGCTCTCAGCACAGGCGTCGATCTGCCGCTCGTCATTCCTGCCACGGCGAACCCTGCATGCAGCGCGGGGCTGGACCCCCTCCTGCCATTGCTCACCGCTTTCCCATCGCCCTCCTGCGTCCTGACCCTAGTGAGCGCCTTGTCCGTGGCGAGAGTTGCGGTGCTGAACCTCCTCGCTCCCGCTGGAAGCTGGTGCGCGTGGTGCTGCTGGAGGAGGCAGCGGTGCATGGCGGCCATGTTGACGTGGTCCTTCCACACTTTACGTCCCTTTTCCTCCTTGACCGCTTTGGTCGCGAGGAGCTTCACGTCGATTGCGGGAGAGGTGTCGAATGAGGAGCGTAGGGAGATGGCGTCGAGCGACTTGCGCGCCAGCCCGCGCGCCGTCGACGCTGCCGAGGGCGGGCGCGGGATCGCTGCAACATCGTGAACGGCGACGTCGGTGGGGGAAGCGAGGAACGCCGCGGTGGAGTGCGGCAGGGGAGACGCCTCGAGGTGCGTGTCGAGCGAGAGTGTGGGTCGGAACTGCTGCTTGGGAAGCGGCTCGTGGTCGGCGCTGAACGGATGACGGAATGCGGGTTCCCAGGGTGACGGGCCTAGCGAGAGTGCGCCTGGTGGCAGCACGCGGGGTTGCGGTGCGTGCAGCTGCGTGTGCTTCTCGGTGTGGGGTGCGGGATTGAGGGTTAAGGCGGTCTCGTCTGCTTGCATCATTGGGTGGATCCTGCCCCCACCAACAGCAGCAGCGGTGGCAGCGGCGTCGCTCGTAGCCTTCTCCGGCGCAGCGCTGGCAGCGACCCCGCGCGCAAGCTTGGACGTCTTGCTCGGCTGAATCCTGCGCTGCACAACGACCGACTCAGCAGCTGTAGAGCTTCGCTGCTCCTGCATGCGCTGCCACACGTGCTGATCGAGCGTCTTCTCGCCCACACCCTTCTCCACCACCTTGACCCCCCTACTCGGCTGAACATTGCCCACAACCCACAACTTGCCCCTCTCCCTCTCGCGCACCGTCTGCCTCTCCTCCTCGGGTCTCGCCGCCGGCGCCCTGGCCACGGGCCCTAGACTCTGCTCCACGGGGCTATTCGGCGCGCTGTCGACCCTGGTATACCCATTTGTCCGCACCATCATCTCGCCCATTGCGGCGGCCTCGGCGCGCTTGCGGCGCTCGCTGCGGCGCTTCTTTTCAAGCGCACGCTGCGCGATCCGGCTCGCGGGGACTATACACACATTCGCACCTGGCGCGCACACCGAGTCTGCCCGGCACACACTAGCGGCAGAGGTAGGCGCGAATACGACGTCGTACCCAAACACCCGCGAGAGGAGAAAGGACGAGGCGGTGGAGAGTTTGCGGTTGATCGTCCGGATGACGGCGTCGAGCGTGCGTGCGAGCCGCAGGACAAAACCGTCGACCGTGTTGGTGGCCGCTCGCGAGGTGACGTTGCCCATGGTTGTGGGGAGGGGTGGTGGTGGTATGGAAAGTGCTGGGTTGGGTTGGTTGATAGGTCGGGAGGTCGTTTCGTGCACCGTCGTTGTCGTCCTCGTCGGTGGTAATCGTTGGTGGTGGATAAGAGGGTAAAGGTTCGAGAGATCTAGTCGTAAGTCATGCTGTCCAGCGTCAGCGTGTCAATGTCGGTCGTAAGCAAAGGTCGTAACCGTCTGGTGGTCAACAAGATACGAAGCTCAAGGTCAACGTCAACGTCCAGAGCCAACCTGGCACCAACCAACCTCAACTCCGACGTTGAATCCAGCACTAAGTTAGTTAGCTTCCGTGCGCTGCGTGTGTTGTGCGTGCATACGCATCAAAGAGGGGCTCTAGAAGCACACGCAAGCGTGGTCGCAAATTCAGGGGCTTCTTGTGTCAAACCTGTCAAGTTGCGTTTATTTTATTTTATTTTATAAAATTCTGCATGCATTGCCGCATCATCCACATGAGATAGCTCGCCCTTCTTGCTCCTTTCGTGCATCTATGCGAGACAGCGTCCAGCTCGTACAGCACACACCAGCCAGACTCAGCAGTCGTCCTCATCATCGAACGCAAAAGTACAGTAGACAGCAAACGAAAAGGGTAATCTTCGAACCACGGCGACTGGGCAAGCTTTTCAAGCGGAGCCATAAAACTGCGAAAATGTTTAAGTTTTTCAACATCTCTGCGCGACAGCAGCCGGACCCTCTGGATTTTGCCGCAGGTCCAGGCACAGATCGACCGCATGCATATCGCTCGCTGTGTTTGCTGCGACACTCCTCCTCGTCCGCGCTCGGTCCTCACCCTACAGCCTCTTCTACATTGACTGTCCATGCAATCATCGTTCGAAGTTTGATTGCTTTAAAATGTTCATCGGAGAGATAAGAACGATGGTGACAAGTGACAGTGAAATGGAACAGTGGCCTCTCACCCTCTCTTCTCGGCGATCTCGCCTGCCAGCTGGTCGAGCGCAATCCCACCTCCTGTAGCTGCCTGGTCCTCGACCTCCTCGACCGTCCCCAGCGCCGCTGCCTCTGCCTCACTCCCGCGCTGCTCCCTGCGCATCCTCTCCACCTGCTCGTCAATATCCCTCGCAAACGCCGCCAGCAGCTTCTCCTCAACCTCGCGCTTCTTCTTGCTCTTCTCGCCACCCTTCCAGATGCACACCGCCGCGCCGATCCCCGCTAGGAAGGAACACGGCATAAACGTGCCCGTCGACCAGGCGGGGCGGTCGTGGTAGTGCGTTGCGTACCCCCACATGTACCCGCACAGCAGGCACTGGAAGAGCGAGTTGAGGTCGTTGAGCAGTGTGATCCACACGGCGTACTTGATCGAAAAGGCGTGGTGCGTGAACGTCTCGTGTGGGCGGTACCACGACTGCGACTCTGCGAATGCGGTTTGCAGCGCGTATAGGTGCGCGGCTTGGTGTGGAGTGAGCACGGCGTCTGGTGGCAGTGTCGCTTCGCCCTCGTCGTCGGACGAATCATCCGCCGCTGTGGGCTCGCGCTTCTTGTGCTTGGGCTTGGGCGCGAGCATGGACGGCAGATCGTGCTTATCCGCCAACCTCGGCAGGCCCTGCTTCTTGCTCAGCCCCCACATCAAATGCTGGTAGTACGCAATCCACACCGCGCGCCACGTATCCCGCAACCGCCACGGAATCAACCCCACACCCGGAATCGTAAACAGGCCGTTCTCGAACTGACTCCACACCTCGACCCAGTAATCCTTGTTCTTACCACCGTCGATCGCACCAATCAAAAAGAGCACCAGCGCCGCACCGCCGAACACGACCAAGAACCCGTAGATGCCCGCGATGACGCCGATGGGGGTTTCGAGGAACGCCCAGACACCCTGCATTCCGCGCTTGAACTTTTGCTTCTTGGTGAGCAGCTCGTGCACGTACGCGTCGAGGTGCAGGTCGTCCTGCTCCTTACCGGCGCGAGTGGGGCGACGGCCCGCTTCGAGCTGAAGTGTGGCCTCGGTGTCGGCAGCTTCGCCATCGACTTGTTGGGCGGGGAGGTCGATCACGGGCCGTCGATCGTACAGCCCCGGGATGTTGGGCAACATGAGCGAGTTGCCAATGTTCGACAAATGCCCTGCAGCCGACACACCGGGATCGACGACTTCGAGCGTGTCGACGAGGCACGCGCTGTGCTCCTCGTCCGTCGAAGACGTCTCTGACGCAGTATTCGAGTCAAAGCCACCACCCATCTCGTCGTCCCTTGGTGTTGCTGTGGTCTCCAGCTCCCCTCGAGCGTCAGCACGCCGAGCAGCAGCCTCAGCCTCGGCCAAGCTGCCGTACTTGCGGATGAGCGCCATCAACGTCGTCTCCTTCGCCTGGCCATGCTGTCGCTCGCCTTCCTTGAGCGGGTCGAGCGCGGCGATTCGACGCAGGCGCTCGATGCGTCGCTGCTTTTCCTTTTTGACCGTTTTGCGGTGGTGGCGTTCGGCGACGCTGCGAACGATGCTACGCGGGGTGCGATGGTGGTGATGGTCGTGAAGCGATTCGTCGTCCGATGCGTCGTTCCTGCCGTGCTTGCCGCTGCGCTGGGCTTCGGCGTCGACCTGCGCAGAAAGCCGCGCGAGATAGGAACCCGTCTCCGAAGTCACGCTGCCCACATTACCCGAGGTCGCCACAGTTGTGCCAACAGGACGCGCACACGGCGTATCGTAGGACGCATGCTTCACTTCCGAGTTGAGAAACTTTTGCGCCTTGGCAAGTTTTTTGGCGTCTTCAGCTCGACGCCGACGCTCCTCGAGCACCTCTTGCGGGACCGAGGCGAGCTCGATGTCATTCTGGTCCTTGGATGATGAGTCGGAGGTTGAGGCGGATCGCTGGCGAGGATGGCTGGTGGGGTTGGACGTGGTGGTGCGTCGATGCTTGCGCAAGCGCATGCCTCGATGGCGGTGGTGCTTCATGGTTGTTTGCTGCGACGAACAGACGGGTGCAGCGGAGTCGTGCGTAGTCTAGGGATGGGGAAGGAATCGTCGTGGTGGTGGTGATGATGATGAGAGAAGGGTCCCAAGGCGGGGCAAAGCGACGGATCCGCCGGCCAGAGCGAGAGCCAAGACATGGAGAGAAGAGAGACAAGACTGACAAAAGTGCGAGTTAGACGATAGCGAAACAGAGTCTCGTCTAGTGCGGGGTTCGTGGCTGCGGCTGTTCACATGCGGTAAAATGTGCAAAAAATGTGCTGTAACTTACCGCCGCACTGGGGTTTGGCATGGCATGGCTTGCTGCAGTGCGATATGACCATGCCTTGCTTAGACGTCGTGTCCGTTTCTGCTGAATCAAGGGTCTTTCTCTCTCTTTGCAGATTCACAACAGAACGCCTCTTTGCTCGGCGCCGCGGAAGCCATTCTTACACCGCGTATCCGCCGCACACAAACACAAAAGAACAGAACAACGACCCTGCAACTGACTTCTATGTTATCTGTCAACCTCGGACCAACGCACGTCCGTCTAGTGTCGACTCGAAGCACCCGCCTTTCGAGGCCTCGAGAAACCCGCCGGCTCGGCCTTGGTCAGCGTCGGTGGCGGCGCTTCGCTGTCGATACCCGTTCCGGCAAACTTGTGTTTCTCCTGAGCGAGCACCTCTTCGATCTCGCTTGAGACGTGCGCATGCGTCAAGTCGTCCCGATCCGACGCCTCGAGCTGTGTTCGAGCATCGAAATGAAGAGGCTACCAGTGTTCAACACTTCTTTCGTCTTGTACACGCAGCAGAGCGCCAAGCAACTTACCTTCTTGACAACGCGCATGCCCGAAAAGCTCTTGACATGGTTCAGAATGATGAGCACGTTGCTCGAGTAAATCATGCGCGCCTTGACGCCACTCGATGCGGGACAGCAGTAGAGCATCGCCACGACGCTCTCGCCCGACGTCTGCATCGTCACGCTGTCCAGCCGGTAGAACGCGATGCGAGGGTCGTTGGCGCTCAGTCCCGAGGGCAGATCAGCAGGCGGCAGGAACCGAGGAGGCGACTCCAACTCCACTGTCTCGCTACGAAGGTCGATGGCCAACACCACCAGATTCCACTCAGAAGTGCCAGAGGCAGTCGACGCAAGACCCTGGATCGCCTCTTGCACTCCGTCTCCCCACTTGAACCCGACCGCAGGTCCACCCGCTCCACTGCCAGCCCCGTTGCTTCCGTTCGAAGCGCGTTCGTTCGCCTGCAATCTTCGCAAGTCGGCCAGCTCTTCTTCGCGCTGTGTCAGGCCCGTCTTGGAGGCGCCTGTTCCGGACCCGATCGAGATGGAGCTCTCGGGCGCTTCCTTCTCCGAGCTCGTCTCTGCGAGGTCAGCCTGATCCAACAAAGTAGGCAACGTTGGCTGTGATAGCGGTGCCGACTTTGCAGCAGCCGAAGGTGTAGGCGGCTCCTGCGGTGCTTTGACTTCAGCAAACTCTTGCCCGGCTTCCGTCACTTTCGAGTCGGATGCGTTGCTGTCGATGGCAGAAGCCACGTTGGCAGCGGCGGTCAGCGTCGAGTCGCACGGCACCGTCGGCTGCGAAAGCTTGTCCGTCTGCCCTGCAGCTACACGTGGCGTCGTGGGCTCCTCGGGTGCCTTTGCTTCAGATGCAAACTGCTTAGCATTGTCCCCCTTGGCGTTCGACGAGGCAGCCTCTGCAGCAGGCGGCGAGGGACTCTTGAATGCATCCGTAAACTCGTGTG
This sequence comes from Sporisorium sorghi, assembly GCA_023212695.1. Lineage (NCBI taxonomy): Eukaryota > Fungi > Basidiomycota > Ustilaginomycetes > Ustilaginales > Ustilaginaceae > Sporisorium > Sporisorium sorghi. Next base: position 1,109 of record JALCCG010000194.1, on the reverse strand, counting down.
AGTTGTACCTCTTTGGCGTCGGAGCCGCTGCCACTGACGGCTGTTCTGCTTCTGGCACAGGCTGTGGACGTTCCGCAGCAGCAGCAGCAGCAGCAGCAGCAGAAGCACCGCCCACGCTGCTCACACCCGACACACCCGACGTGGCTCCCAGATTGGCTGCGTTGTGTTGTGAGCTAGTGTGATCCTCGGTAGCCCTCAGCTGATTCGCCTTGCTCGCAGAGCCAAAGTTCCTTCGTGCGCCTCCCGATCCCGTGCCCGCTGCCTCGGACGCAGCCACGCCCGCCGTCTTGAGCTGCGGGTTCTGGTAGTCGTGTTTGCGACTGTTGCGCAGCTTGGTCGGCCACAAAAAGTCCTTGGGTGTCGCACCAAAGATGGTCTCCAGAAAGTTTCGCTCGGTGAGCCCAGCCATGAGCGACGATCGTGTGATGGCGTACTGCATCTTTTCCTTGATCTTGGCGCCGTCGGGCTGGTACGAGCAGCACAGCCACTCCCACTCGCCCGAAGCTGACTGGCTGTCCAGTCGGTAGAGCGCATACCCGCTGCGTTGGGGATCGTTGGCGAACAGCTTGGAGAGAACAGGCAGGAAATCGTCCTTATCGCTCACGTCGGCGTTCGAGGGCGGTGCGGATTGGACGAGCTTGAGCAAGCCGCCGTCGTTCTGCACGAGGATGGCACGCACCGACTCGTCTGCCTGCTGGAATGCCTGCGCCAGATCATCGGCGATCGGGATGTTGGACATGGTTGCGTTAGGAAGGATGGCGGGTTGATGAGGATGTTGGTGGTGGTGTTGAAGCGACGATGCGTTGTATGCGTCCTCAATGCGGATAGAGAGGGTGTATTGATGCTGATGGTGACTTGTTGTCGGAGTGCCAGACAGCAGGTCATCCGTCATTCTACACCGAGCGCTGCGTGGATGCTTGGCTTCTTCTGGCTAACTAGCAAAGCTGTGCTGTGCTGTCGAGAAAGAGTTGGACCGTGCAGCGAACTCCAACGCAACTGAATCTAACACTTTTGAAGAAAAAAAAAGAAAAAAAAAAAAAAAAAAAAAAAAAAAAAAAACGCCCCGGCCGCCCGCGGACTCCCCCCACAGCCCGAGCAGGGGCCGCGCG
>JALCCG010000193.1:0-40793 GCA_023212695.1 Sporisorium sorghi | reverse complement strand
TATTTCCTTTTAAATAATCCACCAAAAGAAAAATCAATGAGAGTTGCTGTAGCTTTAAAATATACAGGCTATAATTGAAAAAAAAAAAACAAAAATAAAAAAAAAAAAAAAAAAAAAAAAAAAAAAAAAAAAAAAAAAAAAACCAAAACCTCGCTCGCCACATGCAAGATTTCTCTGTTCTTCCAACAGCCGAGGTGCAAGAGAACAGTTTCATAGAGCGATGTCCTCGCTGCATCTGTGCCAGCTCCCCACTCGTTCCGAGGTCGTCGAAGCAGATGAACACACGGTTGGCGACGCTAGCAAACAAGCTAGCTCTACACGCCAATGCCATGGCAACGCCAGAGCGACAGAGCGCAAAGAGGGGGGGGGGGAAAAGGTTAATTCGGTTGTCAAAGAGCGCTGGCTGGACTAAGAGAAAGCAAAATGAATTTCAAAGACAGGTCCAAAAACTTTTGAGGAAAGACCGGCTCAACCCGAATCGAAAACGGTGTCTGTGCAACTGGTCAACCTTTTCTCGTTGTCGCCCTGCTGCTGCTGTTGTCGTGCAACCCTAGATGGTGGTGACAGCGTTAGATGTTTAGGATTTCCCATGCCCACGATCTTATCAACCGTGTGGCTTTTGGTGGTGTCTATGATGAAGCGGGGTGGCGGTAGGCTAGGTCAATCGAGCGTCGAAATTTTTTGGGTTTCTTGGTTCGAGGTCGAGGTCCCGTCGGCTTCTTGTTTTAAGGAGAAGAAAAAAAAGAAAAAAAAAAAAAAAAAAAAAAAAAAAAAAAAAAAAAAAAGTCTGTTCGCTGCATCTTGTGCCGGAACCAAGGCGTTGCTCTAACCGCAACCGCACTCTTTCCTACTGATAGTGGCGTGGGCAAGAGAGGAGAAATTCTTGACTTTCTTGGTGTCAGTTCTCCTCACATGCATCGGCTCGACTCGCTTGTGATTGTTGTACGAGGAGGGTGACACACAGAGTGGTAGCAACTCACCCTTCCCGAAATCCCAGCCCTCGTTTCGATATCGTGGTGTCTCTCGCTTGATGGCCCTGTCACATCCTCTGGTCGCTTCAAGCCAGAGACCTTCCCGCGCGCAAGCTTCGTTCGCGATATCGCTGCAACGCTTCCAACGAATGAGAAGAGAGACGCCTGGGCCCTCCTCCCTTGCCACACTCGTGTCTCGGCAATCTGTACTTATATCCACCCAATCCTCACCATCATCCTTCTCTTTCTTGGTTCGCTCCTGCCCCTCCCTCGACCTAGCCCTCTTCTTCACCTCCTCCCTCCCTTCTTTGGTTTTACCCCGCCGCCCTATCCCCATTCGACCCTCGAGTCTTGATTGACATCGAGCCTCGATCAAAAAAGAGTTTTCTTCACCTCATCTACTCCAGTAGAAGGTAGTGCTCGCTCTGTCCGATAGACATCTCTCCAATCGACAAACAGCAACCATGGGTATCCCCGCCATCATCAACAGCGTCAACCGCGCCGTGGCCACCTCGCCCGTCGGCTACTACTTCCGTCTCGATGGATCCGGCCACCCTCTCTCGCGACCGGGCTCGCGCTTCCTCACCGAGATCCGCGCCGGTCTCGTCACCTTCGCTGCCATGGCCTACATTCTCTCGGTCAACGCCAGCATCCTCAGCTCGTCCGGTGGTCCCTGCGAGTGCCCCAAGACCGCCGCCGACCCGGTCTGTGAGAAGGACGACGCGTACCAGCAGTGTGTCGCCGTGCTCAACCGCGACTACGTCTTTGCCACCGCCATCTCGGCGTGTGTGGGCAGTACGCTGATGGCGCTGTTCGCCAACATGCCGCTCGGTCTCGCTCCCGGTCTCGGTGTCAACGCCTACTTTGCCTTCACGATTGTCGGCACTGCGGGCTCGGGTATCATTCCCTACAGCCAGGCGCTGTCGGCTGTGTGGCTCGAGGGCTGGATCTTCTTCCTGCTCTCGCTGTTCGGTGTTCGTCAGTGGCTCGCGCGTCTGCTGCCGCACAGCATCAAGCTGAGCACCGGTGCCGGTATCGGTATCTTCCTCGCTTTCATCGGTCTCGGTCCCAACGGTCTCGGCGTCATCGGCGGCGATGCGTCTGACCTCGTCGCTCTTGCCGGCTGCCCTGCTCAGTACACCGACCCGGACACGGGCTACTGTCTGAGCCACAAGCTGCAGAACCCCACCGTGTGGCTCGGTGTCATGGTCGGCGGTATCCTCACCGCCCTCATGCTGCTGTACCGCGTCAAGGGTGCTTTCTTGATCGGTATCCTGCTGGTTTCCATCATCTCGTGGCCCCGTGATACCTCGGTTACGCTGTTCCCGCGCACGGCTGCTGGTGACGACGCGTTCGACTACTTTAAGCAGGTCGTCAACTGGAATGGGTTGGGTATGCTTGGGCCCAAGAACATTGATTGGTCTGGATACGGAAATGGTAAGGTGTGGTACGCCCTCATCTCGTTCCTGTACATTGACCTGCTCGACACTACGGGTACGCTGTACGCCATGGCGAGCCACGCGGGTCTCATGGACGCGCGCACCGGTGACTTTGAGGGCTCGTCCGCCGCGTACCTCTCGGACGCCGTTGCCATCTCGGTCGGCTCGTTGGTCGGGTGCTCGCCCAACACGGCGTTCGTCGAGTCGGCTTCCGGTATCGGCGAAGGTGGCCGCACCGGTATCACTGGTCTCACGGTCGGCTTCATGTTCTTCCTCTCGCTCTTCTTTGCGCCCATCTTCGCCTCGTTCCCCGCCTGGGCGACCGGTTCCACGCTGGTCATCGTCGGCTCCATGATGGCCTCCAACACCGCGCAGGTCAACTGGTCCTACGTCGGCGACGCCATCCCCGCTTTCGTCACCATCGTCGGCATCCCGCTCTTCTTCAACATCGCCTACGGTCTCATCGCCGGTATCTGCTGCTACATCGCACTCAATGCTATCCCTTGGGCGATCGCCAAGCTCTCGGCGGGCCGCATTGTGCCCGATGGTTGGGACACGATGAAGGAGCCGTGGGGCGCGCGCATGGTGTCTGCCAACGACGACAGCACGGGTATCTGGGCCATCTTGCCGCCGTGGATGCGCAAGTTGATGAGTGGCAACACGAAGTTCTGGCAGATGACGGACGAGGAGATCGAGTTCTACCTCGAGGGCAGGCGCGAGACGCAGAGGATGGCCCAGGAGCGTCAGGAGCAGTTGGAGAACGAGAGGCACGCCATGTACGGCGGTGCGGCTGCGGCGGACGACGTCGAGGCGAGGGCGTCGATCAGCTCGGCGGAACAGCAGGACGAGAAGCACTCGGCAACGGGCAGCCCGGCTTTCTCGCCCGTCGAGGTGTCGCAGCTCCCGGCGAATGGTCAGGATCACATCAGTGGTACTGCTCGTTGAGAGCGAAATCCAAAACTCACTCTCCCCCACTTCCAAACTTGTATTCTGGCCCTTTCTGTATCCTTGGCTCCCCTTGGCTTGTTATTCTTCCGATTCGGTTAGGGTTTTCTCGTACACTTGGCCAGCGGTCGACATGCACTGCTTGGTCCTTAATACCACTTTCTGTTTTGCTCGGTCTCACTGGTTTGTGGTCTCGCGTCGATGTTTGGGAGAGTCGTCAAATGTTGCAAGTCATTGTTCATTCTATACAGAGTTGCCTTTCTGCTACGTCTCGACGCCGAGCCTGGCCAGCACGGCATCGGCCTGGGCGAGCGCGCTCTGCGTCTCCCTATTCACCTTGTCCTCCTCGGACGGCCCGCGCTCGTGCTCCGCGTCGACAGCCAGCGCCTTCTTAATCTCATCCAACGCGCTGCACCAGCGCATGTTGGCGGTATCCGTAATATAGCCACCTCCAGGCCCAGGGACCATCTTTTTCGGCTTGCTCACCGTCATCACCACGTTCTCCCCCTTCGCCGCTGACGATGACGCTTCCGCCTGTGCCGATTTGAACGCCTCAGCCAGGCCCCATCGCTTGAGCGTGGCTTCGCCCACCGTGTCCTGCTTGGGCGCCGACTTGCTCTTGCGCAACGAGCCCGCTGCGGTCGTCTTGATCGTCTGCTGCTTCACCGACGTGCGGCGCGATGCTTTGCCTTTCGCGACAAACGCGGCGAAATCGCGCTGCTCCTCGACGACGCCGCAATTCGAGCATGTGTGTGTGCGCGTGTGCGCGCCGCCGAGCTGGTGCTCCACGTCGTCCTCCGCTTCGTCGTGGTGGTGCTCGCGCTGCAGGCGTCGTTGGTGTCGCTCAACGTGCACGTGTTCGAACTCGAGCGCCGGGATGGCCTCGGGCACGGGCTTGCGGCGCGACGCGTTGCTCGCTACGCTCGGCGAGTGTTTCAGCGTCGATGTGACGTTGGGGAAAAACGTGCGCGGGAAGCCGTTAAACGTAGCCTGCCTCTTGAGCGGCGACGCGGAGAAGCTCCTGGTCGAGCGCAGCCCGTGATGCGTTGCTCCTCCATCTGGCGATGTCGGCCGGGACGACGTGCGCGGTGGAGTGCTAGGACACGCGAGCGAGCGCAGCGAGGCGATCGACACGGGCCGCGCGAGGTTCGTCACGTACTGGAACGGAATCGTGCGCCCCGGTCCGAACGAGTCTTGCGACTCAGCCACTGTGTCCCAGAAGTCCCGCCTCGCAGCAGGTGCGCTGGAGGGCAGATCAGTAACCGTGTCCTCGCTCGCCTCGCGCCGCAGCTGGCTCTGGATCTCGGCACTGTACGCATCGCTCGCCGGCGACGGCGGCTCGAGCTTGGGCGTGCCCACCGCAGGCCCTGGCTGAAACCGCACAGAGTCGGCCGAGCCTTCCAACGCCGCAGCCACTGCGCGCATGCTGTCCGAGTCCGGCATGGACAGCACCAGCGCGTGCTTCTTCACCGGTGTCTGTTGAGGCGAGTCCGTGGCCTGAAGCCGTGCCGGTGGGATGGGCACATTGTCAAACGCGAGGTACTCGTCCTCACTCACATCCGAGACTAGAGGTCGGTGCGCGCCAATCTGGTGTCGACCCCTCGCCTTGCGGATCGACGACATATCGCCCAGGCCTGAACCTTCCTTTTCGGTGAGATCGGACCAAGAGCTCGACGAGGCAGGCAGGTCGGCAAAGTCGGCCGAGCTGACGGGAGGCGCACGTGCGATGAGGTTGGCGCTCGCCGTGCTGCCGCTCCGCTTGAGGCTGAGCGAGCGCTTGATGCGGCCCGCCTTGCTCGTGACAGAAAGGCTGCGTGCGGCGCCTGGTGTAGTGGGTCGGTCGTAGACGGGGACGAGCGCTTCGTCGAGGAACATATCGCGTGCTTCTTCCTTTTCGTTCTCCTGATCGTTGTGGTGCTGTTGTTGTCCGTCCGTTGAGTCGGCGTGTTCGCCCTCAGGCACTTCTTGAGCGTACAGCGGCTTGACCGGGGCAGGTTGAGGTGTCGGCGGTGGGAGCGTGGTGTGGGTGGCATTGAGCTCAGCGAGCTTCTGCAACCCCTTTTCTTCAGTGAGTGGAGTGACGGCAGCAGTGGAGCTCGTAGAGTCGGAAGGGTCGGCACCGTGCTGGAAGACGTTTCGCGCCTGGAGACGGTTGATAGCGGCATTGTCGCCGCGGGCGTTGCGGGGAAGCGAGTCGAGAGCGTGTTTGGATCGACAGCCGAAGAAGCCGCCCTTCTTCTTTTTGGGAGGCGGTGTCGACATGCTGTCGGACGTCGAGGCTGCTGAGGCCAGCTTGCGGGGCATGGTCGTTGAAATGCTGTGCGATTATGGCAGTGGTAGGGATGAGATGGTGGATGGGAGGCGAGGAGGGCGAGAAGCAGCGGACGATGTGGAGTGGACTCAGGTCCCACGGTTTAGGGGTATCAAGCTATCAACACCGCGAGCAGCAATGTCATTCAAGCTCTAACTCTCTCTCTCTCTCTCTCTCTCACACACACAACAACTCGGCACGAACCTCCCACCAAATTAGAGCTTGTGGGCGAGCGTGGGTTCAGCTGCGTACAAGAACAAACTCCGATCTGGCAGTGTTACACTGCAAAGTGGGCGAGCGTCATCTCGTACAGAGCAGAGGGGAAGTTGATCCCAAATAGGCAAGAGCGAGAGGCGGCGGCAGGGACCTGAGCTTTGTGCATGCATGATGCACCACAGCGTTCTGCACAAGCGCTGTTCTGACCGATCTACGCTGCATTGCCTCTGTCTTCTCTGTCCCTTTCGCTTGATCTCGCTGCAACTGGTTCCTGTTCGAATGTGTTGGAGGGCGAGGCTAAACCAACAACGTCAGGAGAAGTCTCTGCTGCTAACTACCCAAACAAGCTCGAGGAGGAGTGGTTTTGGGTCGGAGCTGTCCAGTTTGGCTGAGGCCAATTCAATTCAAAACACTCAGGGGCTAATCGCAGTCAAGCGAGATTTCAAATTCAAGCAACAAGTTGGATCCTCACCAAACACGATCCAAAATCTCGAAATCGCGGCGATCTAATGAAATCGGATTGCGTTCCAACCGGATCGGCGATGGGAACGCTCAGACCACCGTTTTCAACCTTGATCCGTTGGTTCTTCTGTTTCGATTTGATAAGCAGCACGACATTACCGCCTCCAACCATCATCTGATCGACCTTCGAGCCACAATGCCGGTCGCACTCATCAACAACGACACCACGGTAAAGCTGGAGCTGCCCAAGTCGCAGGCATCCGCCGAGATGCGTTTGTTCGGTGCTACGGTCACTTCGTGGAAAGCAGCGGGCGGCAGCGAGCGTCTCTTCCTGTCCTCCAAAGCAGCGCTCGATGGCAGTGCTGCTATTCGAGGTGGCATCCCTCTCGTCTTCCCCGTCTTTGGTGCGCCCAAGCACCACGCCGATGCACCGGAGGTCATCCAGAAGCTTGGCAAGCACGGGTTCGCACGAGACCACGACTGGGCTGTTTCGACGACCATTCCCAACGTCGATGAGGAGGGCAAGGTAAGCGTGACACTCGAGCTGCGCACCGACGACAAGCCCGAAATCAAAGCCGTCTGGCCTTTCGAGACGGTGCTGCAGTACACGGTGACGCTGGTGCCACACGCGCTCAAGTGCGAGTTCAAGGTCAACTACGTCGACGGCCAGGGCGAGATGCCGTTCCATGCTCTGCTGCACAACTACTTCCTCGTGCCGGACTCGACCAAGGCGTCTGTGCAAGGTCTCAACGGCGCAACTTATATCGACAAAGTCCTCGGTGGCCAGGAAGCTCAGCTGACCACGGACGATTTTACGTGTGACGCCCAACCTGTCGACCGCGTCCACGTCGGCAAGCACGGGGACGCCCCAGCAGACGTCAAGCTCGTGTACAACGCCAGCCTGCTGCAGGACCCGCTGGGACGGATGGGCAAGGGCGTCGAGCTAACCAGGTCCAAGGAGCTCAAGGACACCGTCGTGTGGAACTGCGCAGAGGAGGGCAACAAGTCGATCGGTGATCTGGAGGAAGGTGGGTGGAAGAAGTACGTCTGCGTCGAGCCTGGTTCTGTGCATGGCTTCGAGACGCTGCCCAAGGGAAGCAAGTGGGTGGCTGAGCAGACTTTGACCGCTTGGTGAGCTCTCTGCTCGAACCTGTTTTGACCTGATGATGCTGTCTGCTGTTGGAAACGTCGCTTGTAGTCACCAGTTGGAACACGACTGCAGTGTGAGGTGCTGTGTGTGTTATTGAGTTCGCTTGTGAATTCACCGAGGTCTTCGCTCAACGGCGAATAGAAGAATGACCCACAGACAGCCTTGCACAAAGGTGATTGGCTTGCTTGCCAAATGTGCAGCACGGCAATCCACTCAAATTCTCGTGGCGCACTCTGACGCAACCACAAACCACACGTCCGCGGCCAAGAAGGAAAAAAAAAGTGAAGCGCACTGATGACGACTCAGCCCTTTGTGGTGGGACCTTTTGCTCGAAAGAAGCCGCTATCAATGCACAAGCCAGCATTGTTCGCCCTTCCTTCTCAACCATCATCCACTTTCCCACAACTTCATCCTCAAGTTATCGCAACATGGCAGCAGACATCCCCAGCTTCACCCTTAACACGGGTGCCAAGATCCCTTCGGTCGGCATGGGCTGCTGGCAGGGTCAGCCAGGTGCTGGCAAGGACAACGAGCTTGTCGACGCGCTCGTCTCGGCCATCAAGGTAGGCTACCGCCGCCTTCTACGCAAATGAAGAAGAAGTAGGCCAGGCTGTCCGTCAGTCCGGCGTTCCTCGCTCAGAGCTCTTTATCACCACCAAGCTTCGACCTGATCGGGTGCAGGACCCGGTCAAGGAGTTTGAAGAGTCGTTCAACAAGCTCAATGTCGAGTACATCGACCTCTATCTCATGCACTGGCCTCAGGGCTTTTCGGACAAAGGTTCGTTCGGTCTGGAGCACCAGAAGGAGCTCGGCCCCACTTTCAACGAGACGTGGGCCAAGATGCAAGACATCTTCCTCAACACGCACAAGGGCAAGGTCAAAGCCATTGGCGTTAGCAACTTTAGCATCAAGAACCTCGAGATTTTGGCCAAGACGGCCAAGGTGACGCCTGCGGTCAACCAGATCGAGGCGCACCCCTACGTGCCCGAGCACAAGCTGGTTGAGTACTGCAAGCAGAAGGGCATCCACGTCACTGCCTACTCGCCCATCGGCCAGTCCAGCAAGGCGATCCACGAGGACAAGGACCTCAACGAGATTGCCAAGAAGCACAATGTGACCGCTGCCACCGTCGCCCTCAGCTGGGCCGTGCAGCGCGGCACCTCGGTCGCTCCCAAGTCGACCAACCCGGAGCGCATCAAGCAGAACATCACGCTCATCAAGCTGACCGACGACGAGATGAAGCAGGTCGACAACATCTCGAACGACCCCACGCGATCCACGCGTCTCAACTATCTTGTCTGCGACAAGGAGACGGGCAAGATCTTTGATTGGACCATGGAGGAGATGGGATGGGACGTCGGCTTCCTCGAGGAGCCTACCAAGTCCACCAAGAGGGTCGGTGGCGGCAACTAAGCGCCCTCCCATCGGTTGAACTACAGGAGGACTAGATGTCACGGTTCCTTCTTCGCTTTGACGTGAAGCACGCCTTTGGCAAATGACAAGTCTTGGACTGTTCGCAATACCTTTTCCGCCCTGCGATAATTCGATCGAGCCTGTGTCTGTGGTGGTGATGTTGGTCTGTTGTGGATCCGACTCATGAGTGAGGCCGAGTGCTAGACGTCTGGCTGCTCCGCGAATGCTTACTCTGAGACCGGGCGGGCTGTCCAACGCCCTCCATAGCGGATGTGTGGCGTTGCTGCCAGTATCGGCCTGTGCCTTGTCAAGGTCGTCAGGATCCGATTCTGAGTCACTTGCTTCCTTCGCAGAGCCCTTCCATGGCTCTTGGAACTGTATGGAAGCGCTCTTCAACAGATCCCTGATCCGATCCTGAACGTTTTCAAGCGTCCCACCACCGTTCTGTCGTGCCACCTCCAACAAGATCCCTTCGACAAACGTCTCTACATCCACCTTGAGCTCGGCATCATCCCCCTTCGTAATGCCGGCACACTCCGGGAAGTGTCCAGCATCGTTGCCGACGCTGAACCTGACCACAACTCGACCCGGTCTCGTGCTACGACACCGATCCGAACAATACTTGATCCCGCTCCAGTCTTTGGCCCATTTAGCTCTTGGCGTGACAACCCTTCCGCATGTCAAGCACGACTTTGGACTGTGCTCGGAAAGAGGCACCTTGCTGGAGCTGGCACCTTGGTCTGTCGATTGTTCGTTTGGATCGGCAGCTGCGACTGCTCGTGCTGATTTGCGCGCCATGGATCGACTCGTTTGCAGCGTTTGTGCGACTCGCAGCGGTCTTCTGGAAGAGAGCAGTCGAAAGGAGATGCTTCCTGCACGTGGTATGCCGAGACGGAGCATTCGTTCACCGAGTCTGGAAAGCGTATAGAAGGAGAATCGTGGGACTCGAGAAGAAACGAGTTGAAAGCGAAGAAACGTCGCAACTGCTCCACACAACTCGCGCTCAGGCCATCTCGAAACCCTTTCCCACCGTTCACCACTTGCAACTTGCACCTCTACCACCACATCCACCTTACCTTCGTAATGCCGTTGCCAAACCTGCGACGCATCTTCAGCTCCTCCCGCACAGACGATCAGGAGCGCGCCGTGTCCAGACAGGCCTTCTTCCGTTTCTGCAGCTTCCTCGCCTCGTGCGCCGTCATCGCCTTGCTCAGCAGTCCCAAACGTAGACGCGCTATCGGTCTTTGAGCGTCGACAAAATGGCTCCTCCGCCTGCCATTCCACCACGACCACAGCCGGGCGACGATGCAAAGTCGATCTTCAAGCTGACGAATCTGCAGCACGGCGAGACGGTGTTCACTCGGCTCCTGCTCGTTGAGGGCTATGTAGGTGCAGGTCAGAGAGATGGTCGCGTGACTGTCACCTGCGACAGTAGGGCTGGATTCAAGGCTCAAAGCTGGGAGATCAACCAAGGCTTCTTCAAGGCGCTTGTCCCGCTCATCGTCGGGCCGAACGAACTGTCTTTCGAATGGAGCATCTCAGGTTCCAGCGAAACAGGCAAGCGCACCATCACAGTGGCATACGATCGACCCAGGACAGCGCCACCGCTGCACCTCGCCATCATCGCCGCATGCGACTCTCCTGTATGGCAGAATGACGGACGTAAACCTTCCAGCATTCCGAGCAGGCCGAGCCAATCGAGCAATGGCGCTCCAGTCAAAGAAGACAAGCTCTCGCGCTTCCTCACCAAGGCCATGGACAAGCTGGACATCGCGTCGAGCACACAGGATGCAGCCTTGAGCGAAGAGCACCGTGCCATCGTGGACACTCCTCCTGGTCCACGCCGCCAAGCATTCAAAGCAGGCGGTTTAGGCGAGGTCAAGCGACGAGTGGCTCTGCAAGCATACCTGTGGCAGGCCTTCCACGCCGAGCAGATGCGAAGACACGGCATGGGACGTCGTGCGTTCCAGCTCGACGACGAAGCAGCACTTGCGCAGGGAGAGCGCTCGCTCGAGCTGCTCCCTCGCATCCACTTGCTCAAGTCACGCCGTACGCTGCGAGAGTTCCGCGATCCAGAGAACGCTCAGCAGAAGCACAATGCGCGCAATGGTGGAGCGATGCATGCCTTTGCTGCTGAAGCGCTCGAGGATCCTTCGACGCCTCAGGAGTTGCGCTGGTTGCCTGTTGCTGTCCTGACGCTGGATACCATCTACGATCCCAAGATGCGGCTTCTTCGGGGTCACGGCGCGATTGGTGCGGGTGGGCCAGGCAGCCTGTCGCACGGCGTGATGGGTTCGCACTGGCTCTGGGCCGCTCCTCGCTCTCTAGACGAAGTCACTGCGGCTTTTTTGGATACAGAAGCAACCGACGAGTCGTGCTGCGTCAACGACCTCAACGAATGCCCGACTGCCTGGCAGACGCTCAACATCGGATCCGGAGCCTTCTTCCACGAAGCAGGGCATGCGCTCAACAACCCGCACTGGCCGTCCGGCCTCATGGCGCGCGGCTACGTGGAGTTCAACCGTGCCTTTATGACGCGCGAGCCTGGATGCCGCAGGAACGGTGTCGCATCAGGCCGCTTCTTTGCGCCCATTCACGCAGCGAACGACGACAAGCACAACCACGTCCACCGTGCGCAGGCGGTGCGCGCGCGATGGCATCCGTGCTTCTACATCCCCTCGGACCCGGCGTTGCCGTATCTAGAATCGAACGATGAGGCGACGTGGCGGCAGTGGAACGAGAACGAGCCGTCGTGGACGAGTACGCCGCAGGGTGCGCTGTTGAAGTGCGACTCGGGCATTGGCGCGATCGAAGTCGAGGTGGGTGGAGAGTACAAGACGCACATTGAGTGGTTGAACCTGCCTTCTGCGTCGCAGGGCCCACAGATGCCGCCCCGTCAAACGAGGATCGACGCAGCCTACCTCAGCGGTCTCGTCGGCTTTGACGTCAACCACCCTTCCTCGCCACACGTCAAACTCAACGCTCTAGGCTGCAACATGCGCCAAGCCCAACTCGACGGCTTCAGGGAACACGCCGTCGCGCGCCCGCTCCACATCGACGGCATCGACCCCTCCCGCCTCACCGTCCTGCGCACACTCTCCTTCGGCCAAGTAAACCGCTCAGGCAAGCAGTGGGACGTCATCTTCGCCTCTGCCCGCCACAATACCCCACCGGCGGAGCTGGTCGCGATCGAGATCTTCAGCGGCGCGAGCCTGGACGGCGTCGTGCTGCATTTCTCGAACGGGAGCGTGAGCCGGTTCGGCCCGTGTGGCGGGTCGCCGTTCCGCATGCAGGTCGAGGCGGGGGATCGAATTCAGAGGTTGAATGTGAGGGCGGGCGCGTGGATCGATGCGCTCGAGGTGGTGTTCAAGAGCGGGAGGAGGAGTGGGATGAGGGGTAATGTGACGGGGGGTTCATTGAGGGTGCTGGAGCCGGCGGATGAGAGGGGCGAGATTGTGGGTCTGTACGGGACTAGTGGAGGTTGGATGGATAGTATTGGTGCGTATACTAGCAGTCCCGCGTGAGGAACGATAGAGAGGGGCTCGATAGCAATGCAAAGCATGTCACTACGTTGGTTGATGGTGTTGAGGTGTCTCGAGCTACAGAAAACAAGGGTCCTCCCTGCTCCGTCGACTTGGCAATGCAAAATTTGATTTCTTCTCGAACCTCATCTCTCCCTCTTCCCCACCATCTCACGACTGGTCACAACCAACAGACGATGGCAGCGCACTCCACCGACGATGACGCCGCATCGATAGCCTCTTCCAGCACATCCTGCTCTTCGCACGGCGGCTCACGACCACACTCCCCCACCTCGCTCTTCGAAGACTCGCTGTTCGCGCTCTTCTCGCACAACCAGCCAGCGCACGGCGACCCGGGCGACACGTGCCGCTACACGCACGCGCACCTTCCCCCTCGCTACCTCTCCACCGCCGTCACCCGACCAACTACCCTGCGATATAAGATCGCGCAGAACAGCGGGACAAACACGAAGCTGTTTGCGCACCACCAGTGGGATGCCGGGCTGTACCTTGCGGATCTGATCGCCGAGCAGAGTTGCGATTCAAGCACAGGCAAGGAGCGGAAGCAGAGGGCGCAGCGTGGGTTTGCCGATGTGCGCGGGAAGCGCGTGGTCGAGCTGGGTGCGGGGACGGGCTTGCCCGGGCTAGTGGCGTGCGTGATGGGAGCGCAGCGCACCGTGATCACCGACTACCCGGACGCGCACGTGATGCAGAACCTCGAGCGCAACCTCGACCTCGCCCTCCTGCCACGCAGCAGCACGAGCGGCCGGCAGCCCAACCCGCACTACACAGAGGCACGCAAGCGCGTGCAAGTGATGGGTCTCGGCTGGGGTAACGCGCAGGAAGAGGAAAGTGTCCTCGCCGCTTCCTCCTCTGCACTGGAAGGGTACGACGTGGTGCTCGCCGCCGACGTGCTGTGGGTCTCGTCCGCCCACCCGCTGCTCATCCACTCGATACGCAAGCTGCTCAAGCGCGATCAGGCTGCAAGGTGCATCCTCATCGCTGGGTTTCATACGGGCCGACCCGCCGTCCGCCGCTTCTTCGTTCAGCTCGCCCAGCCTGCTCCATCGAGCGACGATTCGTTGGAGCAGGAGAGAGGGGCAGGCATTGTTCCAGATTGGCAGGACGGCGAGTTTGGCGGGATATGCCAACGCAACGTCGATGGGACGCAGCGCGCGTGGTCTGGTGCGCCGGTGCCACGGAAGGCAGACCTCGACGAGGGAGAGTTGGCCAGGTTCGAGGGCGATGGAGGTGCGGAGGAGGAGATGGGCGATATCAGCGATCGCGGGAGCTGGGTCGTCGTTGCTGCACTGCGATGGGCTGATCTGGAGTAGTCATTCACACAATATCGACCCAAACCGGCTTCAAAGCGACAAGCGTGCGCGGGCAAATTAGATCGAGCATTGAAAGAGCAAACGACACAAGTGAACAAAAGCGGCGGGTATCTGCAAGCTGGCTCTGTCTAAGGGTTATCACGGTTCTTCTTGTCCTCGGCCTCCCGAATCGCCTTGGTGCCATCCTTGGCCTCGTCAAAGTTGTAGAACGGGAAGTCGAACAGCAGCGTCGACTTGACCACCTTTGGCAGTCGCTTGTACACCCCATTCGGTAGCGGAACAAGAATCGACGTGCGCTCGCGGAACGCCTTCATCCTCTCCCACGGATCCTGCTCGGTCTGTTCATGCCACGGTTCCAGCCCTGCCGTCTTGTCCGGTCCGTGCGACATCAAAAAGTACTTTTGCTGCGTTGGCTTCTCTGCCAAAGGAATCCCGGACAGGAACAGCAGCAGCGCCATGGTGATGATGGGCGAAAAGATCGACCCATACAGCGCGTCGTGGCCACGCTTGTTGGCCTCGGTCGAGTTGCCGAGCGCAAGCAGCCAGACGCCCCACCAGAGCAGGATCTCGCCAAAGTAGTTGGGGCGGCGCGAGAACTTCCAGATGCCTGCATCGGTAATCGCGCCCTTGGGCGGCTTAGTAACCGACTTGAAGCGGTACTTCTGCACATCCGCCAGCGCCTCTGCAATAAACCCTACACCAAAAAAGATGATACCGACGACATCCTTACCATTGCCGAAGCGCGCATTTCCGCCGCCCTCCGCAGGGTCGCTCGAATTCGGCGAGTTGAGCACCGTCACAGGCATGGTGATCGTCCACACCCACACCAGCTGAAACGTCCAGAAACCCAAAAAGTTCAACGGCTTGGAGCGCATCTCGTCAAAGCGCGCATCTCCACCCATCTTGAGCATGCGGAACAGCTGGAATACCCCCAACCGCACCCCCCACGCCATGACGAATACGCTGGCGATCACGTTGCGCGCATAGTACTGGTCGCCACAGCAGAGCGTGAAGATGGCGATGAAGATGGCGTTGACCGCAGACCAAAAGTCGGTGATCGTGTCGATCTGCAGGCCGAACGCGATGGCGAAGCCGAGAAGTTGCCAGCCGAGCGAGATGAGGAAGGTGATGGAGAGGTTGAAGTTGTCCAGTACGTGGACGACCATGGTGGTGGGAGAGGCCCAGCTAAGGCGAGGCTGTTTTGAGGATGGAAGTAGTTGGATGTCTAGGTTGGAGATGGAGCGAGCTGATGGTGTAGCAGCTGTAGAGACGAGGAGGTGGTGGTGAGGTAGATGGATGGATGGCGAGCCCAGCGTGCGCT
This sequence comes from Sporisorium sorghi, assembly GCA_023212695.1. Lineage (NCBI taxonomy): Eukaryota > Fungi > Basidiomycota > Ustilaginomycetes > Ustilaginales > Ustilaginaceae > Sporisorium > Sporisorium sorghi. The sequence continues at coordinate 25,710 of JALCCG010000193.1, read as the reverse complement.
ACTATTTGAGGTCGAGGACGTACGGAATGGTGATTCAGCTTGATCTCTCGCTCGACTCGGGTGACGCTTCTTTGCCAAGCCGCTTCGTTTCGTACGCTCTCGAAGCAGCTCAAAAAGGTGGAGGGCACGGCAAGCTATTTACAAGTCGGAAATCGGATTCATGCTGCGCTTATGACGCACAGTTGTACGAGGCTTTCTCGAGGGTCGCTCTCCGTATAACGACCTTTCCGAAAGACGTATCTATTCCATTGCAAAAGCAAGCATACAAGTCTACACACTTCCACCGGAAGGCGACATCTCAATCCAGCAGCTGAGCAGCAATCACCTGCGTCGGCAACCACACCCCCTTCTCATCCGGTTGAGCCACCTGCACCCTCACATTTCGCTCGTTCTTACCCCCATCCGCACCATCACGCGATGCAAACGCACCGTACGCGCACCACACCTCACCATCGGGCCCTGTGAACAAACTGCCCGACCCGGGCCCGTACACGCCCTGGCTGCTGTCCGACGCCAGAATCGGCTGTGCGCGCTGCCACCACTTGCTCGGATCCAGCGGGTCTTGCGCAGCGTCGATGTACAGCAAGCGCGTGTTGTAGTTGGACTGGTAGTAGTTGCCCTCTGCGTACATGAGGTTGAGTGTCTGCGAGCCGTTGATGCGATTGGCAAAGATCCAGCTGCTGGGGGCTTCGGTGTTGACGCCGTACGAGACGAGGTTGGTCACGGCGCTGGCGGCGCGCGCGGGGGCGCCGTTTTGAAGTTGGACGATCTGGACGAATTCGTGGTTCGACCAGGTTAGGTACGTGTTGCCGTTCGGGTGCACGATCACGTGCGGGTCGTAGCCCGTGAGTGGCGTGCCGTCTTGCGCCAGGATGCAGCCCAGGTCCGTGTACTCGCCCAGCGGGTCGTCCGTCGTCGAGAGCAGCGCGCGGATCGTATCATCCGCAATTGCTGATACGGTGTATAGAAACTTGTCGCCGTAGCGCACGATGTCCGCCGCTTCTGTCCCCACACCTTCGGGGTAGGTCGTGTTCGGGTAGTGGTGGATCGTGTGCTTTTTCGATTCGTCGCGGTAGATGTCGTTGAGATCGTAGCTGGCGCGCAGGAACACGTTGAGGCCAAAGTCGACATCGGTTACGAGGTAGAACGGCTTGCCATCGCGCGTGACGGTAAGGAATTGCGGGTCGAAGCCTTCGCCGAGCGAGTTCTGCACGCCGGGTGCGAGGGCGGGTGCGAAACCAGAGGCGTCTTCGGTGATGCTGTCGCTTCTGGGGGCGCCTGAGCCTGTCTGCTTGGCTGCGGGGGCGAACTGACCCCAGGGCACGTCCTTGACGAGAGACAGAGACCCGAGAATGCCCAAGTCTTCTGGTGGCGAAGATGCGAGCGGTCTTGCCAGCGCTTGGTGTGCAGCGATGAAGCATCCAAAAGCAAAAGCGAACTTGGCCAGCTGAACCATGGTCCGCTTTAGAACTCTGCGTCGTGCACCTGGCAACGACAAAGGGGAGGACAGATGGGTGCCTCTCACATCGAAAACGTCTCTCTACGACAGCCATCTATATATGACCAGCGCTTTGAGTCTGATAGCTCGCTGGCGCCAAGGCGTCGACCCAGCCTTGTGGTCGACATCGCTGCTGCCCTTCCCCTGCCTTGCTAACTGACGCTCCTCATCGGCATCAATCGCGGGTGGCTTGGAATCCACTCTGGACGCACGATCCAGAGATCCGTGCCGGACTCAGCTGTCACTCGCATGCAAGGCGCAGATCTACATGACAGCCCCCTGCATGCGTCCGGTGTTCTTCCTTTTGTCCCTCTACTCTACACAGAGACCCTGATGCGCCCAAAAAAAGCGCGCTAAAAGTGACATGACGCGTCGAGAGGATTTTCCGGGATGGAGAGCTTGCCTTCTTTGACGATCTGCTTCGATCCGTTCCCCTCGGAACTATTGAGAGTGAGCGTCTATGGTAGCACTCGCTCATCCAGTGACCATGAGGTCGCCCAGTCAAGCTTGAGGTCGAGCATCGATGAGCGACGGCAGAGCGACGCCTTAACAAAAGTGAAAATCAAAAATCAAAAATCGCTGACTGAAAAGAACAACACGCAACATGCGCCTGTCGCCATGTCACCACTCTACGCGCCGTCACGCACAGAAGACGCGATTTCCAGTCGGCCGGATCTTTTTAATAAGACAGCTGAGTGTTGCGCTGATCAACGGTGCATGCGCAGGCAGACAAGGGTCTTGAACTTTTTGATGCTCTTCAGGGGCCATCGATTCCTCTTCCCGACCCATCAACATCAAATAGAGCGGAGCAAGAAAGCGCACGGTGCACCATCATCGACATCACACTAGACATAGAGGAAGCCCATCTCGGTATCGCTGGTGGTCGCGGACAAGATGAACACGGGCTACGGCATGCCCTCGAGGCGTCGTTTGCGCGGACCTCTGCATGCTCGCAACCGTCCACCTCCCTCCTCCTTCGAAGAGTCCCTCTCCGCTTCGCCATCACAGCACCACTCCGAAGCACCGTCGTCATCATCAGCAATGCCGCCACCTTCCTCAACTCCCAGCGGAAAGAAACGCGAATGGAACGCCACCATCGGACGAGGCGGACTGGGCTCGCTGCCGTGGGAGCAGGTGGGCCCTTCGCAGCAACACTCCGATTTTACCAGAGCGGAATTCAGCTTTCAGTCTGGCATGGGCTTTCCCACCAGCACCTCTGCCACCTCGTTTGCATCTATGCCATCGTCGAGCAGCGCCAGTTCCTTTACAAGCTTCCGCCAGCAGCCCACGCCCATGTCGGCCAGCCCGTCGAGTTTCCGCACGGCAGCCGACGTGGATGAGTCAGCGTCGTACTCGACACGCGGAACCATCTTTTCGCGAGGCAGTCAGTCGGCGCAAGCTGCACTGCGTGAGACGTCGAGAGCAACGCACGGCTCGAATACCGCGGTGGTCGAAGATGATCCGCCCCGGAAGAGGCGTCGAGGCCTGGCGGGCGCGATTGTGGATACAGCGCTCAACGCTGCACTGTACACCGGCGCTGCAGCGCTCACGGCTTACTCGCTGTGGACATCCTGGGGTCAGTCCGGCGATACGGAGAACCAGAGCCATCACCCCGACGCCGGGCCAGAGGCGGACATGGGCCACGTCATCTCACAAACCAAGCGTCCGGCAGTTCAGAACGCCGGCAAGGTACTCAGAGCGCCACCAGGAGGCCTAGAAGAACCACCACCGCCCTACTGCGAAGACCAGTCGACGCCTCTGAAGCAACAACAACAACCGTCCACGCCCCAGTCCAACTCGGTGCGAACGCGCAAAGTCTTTGTCTCCTCGCAGCGCAATCGTCGCAGGCCGACGTTTCAGGGCTCGAAGACGCACAGACAGGGTACGCCAAGAAAAACCCTGCCGGACGCGTTCCGCTCGACAACTACACCCGCTGCCGCTGGTATCGCGTCAAGCTCTAGTCAAGTGCTTGCGCCGACCGAGATGACAATGTCTCGCTCTGGCAGCAGCAGCACCTTCACCGAGCAAGACGATGCCGATGTGGCTGCAGACGATGACGCCGAGGAGGACGAAGATGACGCGATGCTCTCGCGGTTCGAAGCCAAGATGAACGCGCTGATCGCCGAAGGCCAAGCCGCGCTCAACTCAACGCCTGTACTGCAAGAAGCGGACCTGCGCGAGATCGACACCCCGTCGCCCAGCCTCGGTATCGGCACGGGCGCTCGGCAGCACCTCTCGACCCGTGCATCGCAGCGCTTCGACGCGTCGTTCGACTCGCCCTTCGCACACCGCCCCGCGCAGCAGCAGGAGACGCTCAACATTCCCTCGCACTCGACAGGCGTAGCAAGGTCCAGCTCGCACCCTGAGCAGCTGTCGTCTCACGCTGCGGTATTGCCCGAACCGGTGAAGCGCACGTTCGGCACGCCGTCAACGGGTACAGGTCCGCATGCGCTGCGCCACTCGCACTCTGCGTTCGACTTCAAGTTCGACGCTCGCCCGCAGAACGCGGCGCCGACGGGGAGCACATCGCCGTTTGTGTTTGGCCGCTCCGACTCGCCCGCGGGCACGGGCACAGGCAGCCCGTCGGTCAGAGCGGCGAGGAGGGTTACTGATTTTGGGGCCGCAGCAAGCAGCAGCCCGTCCAGTCGCATCCCTAGATCGATCTCGAGAAAGTCGACGGTTCTGCCTCGACCGCCGTCTCACATCTAGCCGTGTATACCCTTCTCAATCACTGCATTCACCAGTCTTTCTACTCATCCCATCGAGGAACTCAATTCAACAGCTTGGCACTCCAGCAGCACACGAGACGAGGCTCCATTGCAAACATGCATTCCAAATGTGAGAAATGGGCATAGAATGTTCGAATCCAGACTCGCAAACCGCGCCTCTTCTACTCCTCCCTCACATAGTTACCCGGGAACACGCCCTTGTTGCCATTGACAATACCCGTCCACCAATCGTCGGTGCTGGCGGTGCGCTCGGTCACCTCGATCCTGTCGCCCGCCTTGAACGTGAGATCCCCATCCGCGGTGGCCGTGTAGTCGTAGAGCGCGACGACGTAAGTTTTAGCAAGCGCGGCGCCCGGTTTGGGCTTTGTTGGGGGCGGTGGCGGGGCGCGTTTGGCTGCGATGCCTGCCAAAGCCGGCGTAGCTGATGAGGAGGGCGAGTAGGCGGGTGGGGCGGTGTGGCCGAGCGGGCCTGTGCGGCTGGGTGCGCCTGCAGAGAGACCGCTGAGGCGGGAGCCGGACGGGCTGAGGCCGCCAGACGAGCCGCTGCCGGCTCGGTTCTGAGCGAGGATCTTGGCGCTCGGAACTGCGCCTCTTCGGATCGAGAGATTCTCCAGCTTGTCGGCGGCATCGGTGAGCTGCGCCATGTACGAGTCCTCCACGACGGCGATCGAGTTGTTGCTCAAGTCGTATTTGCCTTGCGCAAAACTCTGGAGCCTCTCCATGGTGAGGTAGAACACGTTGAGCTGCATGTAGTAGAACGAGTGGAACAGCGGCGTCATGAAGGCACTCGCCAACTCGAAAAACCGCGGCAGCTCCTCCTTGAGCACATTGTTGTAGTACTCGTAATCCGCCGCTGCCGTCTCGTACTCCTGCTCGACTTTGAACAGGTTTTGCTCGTCCTTGAGCGACTTTTCCTTCTTATCGCGCAGCTTGGAGTACGAGTTGTTGTGTCGGTCGAAATCGACCAGCTTGTGATCGCGCTTGGTGATGTTCTTGCGGATCGCCTTGATGACCGTCTGAAAGTCTTTTGTGGGAGAGAGGATCCTGCTCTCGATCAGCTCGATCTCCGGGGTCAGCGTCTCCTTGAGCTCCTCCATGAGCTGCCCGTAGTGCGCCAGATTCGTCATGGTCGTTTGCGCATTGGGATGTTTGCGTTCCAGGTCGTACTCCGATCCGATGGGCTGGAAGAGCGTATCCAAGTGACGCCCGAAACTCGCGCCCGAGAGGAGCATGTTTTTGACGGCATCGCGGAATGTGGACGAGTCCTTGAGCAGCTTTTCCGCGAGCTTTTCGAGATTGGTGAAGCGCTGGTTGAGCGAGTCGAACGCTGGATCGGACGATTTGGCCGCCATGCCGATGCGCGAGGTCATGAGGTGCGGCGTCCTCTTGATGGCTTTGGCGAAGCCTTTCATGGTGGGCCAAGTTGCGTGCGCGCCGGCGCGGGAAACAGCGAGAGGATTGTGTCGAGTTTAGGTTCCGAGAGAAAGTGATGGCAACAGAGGCCGGGTAGGGGACAAGACGTGATGATGGTGATGGAGGATGATATCGTCGACGGCTGTGCAAAGCGAGATGGATGGCAGCGGATTGGCTTGGCAACTGGATGTCGATGGGTCTGTGAGCTCTTCGGCGTTCCTGATCCACACAGCCTTTCTGCCCCGTAAGCACGGACGCCGCCGCAATTTCGCTGCTCGCTTGCTCTCTCCTCTGCGACTCTCCGTCATCGCAGCTCCGCGTCTTTTTTTCTCTTTTTCTCGTACGCACCGGATTTTTCAGCGGGAAGAAACGCAGAGCCGCGGTCTAACAAATCTGAAAAATTCAGCACGAGCCCATGGCCCTTCTCGATGCGCTCCTACATCAACTCAGCATAGTCTGTCATGCTCGCGCACAACGATCAAGAGCGGCTCACACTGTCGACTGGAGCGGAGTGCGTATAATGCATTGAGCCCAGCGTCGAAAATAGTTGGGCAACTTGAGTGTGTACGAAGCGATGAGACGGTCGCGATGTTCCAGTCAACTTCGACATCCGAGCCAGCTTTGCTTCTTTCCATCTTACCACCATCAACTTGACCAGCCAGCCGCAAGAGGGAAGCCATCGTGCAGAAGCATCTTTGAGCTCGACAGCAGCCAAAGCACCGACCACTTTGGCCTTCAGACCCAGCTGCAGACCCACTGACCGCACTTTGCTGCACCGGTAAGAACATCACGCGACCCGGGACCAGCTATCCGAGAGGCAGCCTATTGTTTTGTAGCACTCTCAAGCCATGCTGTGCTTGCCCAGAAGAAGCGTTTGCAGGGTGCAGCAGCAGCTGCGAGTTGCCCCAAAATCACTTTGTGGGTTGAGCGCGTCTCTGCCAAATTCGTGCACCGGCAGCCGGTCAACGGCTCAGCCATTCGCACCGGTTAAGAGCAAGCTTCCGGCCCAGCTAGGGACAGCAGCAGCGTCAGAACGCTGAGCTCGTGCTTGACCCGGCAATTTCCAGCCGAGTATAAATAATTGCAACACAACTCGCACGACCCTCCGCTTCTTCTCCTGCTCACCCCACACCTTACAACCAATCGTACATCTTCACGGCGACCCCCACACTCACATGGACCATGTCCACCTCTAGCAACAACCCCGCTGTCGACTTCGACAAGAGCGTCGGGCACGATGCGGGTACGCAGCCTGTCTCGTGGAACCGGCGCGACCTTCTCACGTATGCCGTGAGCATCGGCGTGGGTGCGCGCGATCTCGACTACGTGTACGAGCGCGAGGCGGGCTTCCGCGCCTTGGCCACCTACCCTGTCGTTTTGGGCCTGAAGGGTACCTCGCAGGACACGACTGTCTTCTCGGAGATGGTCTCGTCCCGTTCTGCGGTGCCTGGGTTCCCCTCGCTGGATCTGAACACGATCGTGCACGGCGAGCAGAGCATCGAGGTGCACGCGCCCATCCCTGTCGTGTCGGGCGAAGGGTGGAAGCTCGAGAAGCGCATCTGCGCCGTCCACGACCGCGCGAATGGTCTGGTCACGGAAACCGAGGTCAGGCTCGTCAGCCCCGTCGGGCGCGTCCACGCCACCATGGTCGGCAGCAGCTTCTACCGCGGCGGCGGCCAGGGCACGGGCTTTTCCAAATCGCTCGTCAACAAACCACCCACGCCGCCCAAACCGCCTCAACGTGAACCCGACTTTGTCCTCGCTGAAAAAACAACCGTCCAGCAAGCAATGCTCTACCGCCTCAACGGCGACTACAACCCGATCCACATCGACGCCGGCCTCGGCGACAAGGTCGGTCTGGGAGGCACGATCCTGCACGGCCTCTGCTCGTTCGGCTTCGCTGCGCGCGCGGTGCTCAAAGCGGTGGACCCCAACGACGGCGTGCCCGCCAACACGACGGGCGCAAAGACGAGGTTCGAGCTGCAAGCGTTTGCGGTTCGCTTCACTTCGCCGGTCAAACCGGGCGACGAGTTGGAGACCAGAGTGTGGCTGCTCGGCGACGACAGGGACGGCAAGAAGGAGATTGCTTTCGAGCAGTATGTCAAGGATACGGGCAAGAAGAGTCTCGGCGGGGGTTATGCTCGGGTCATCGAGGTCGCGAACGACCATGTGGCGAGATTTGCCAAGCTTTAGCCTTGAAACGAAATGCAACGCCTGTTCTCCCCGTATCCTCATCAGCGTGTGTTTGCACTGTGTCAATGTGTGGGGTATTCTCGAGTGAGTCGAAACGATACAAGTTCTGCCAAAGAAGTGTCCATCACGGAGCTCCTCCTCAAAACACAACCCTCTCACGCATGTCCATCGGCCGAATCCAAATCAGCCCCGGCCGGCTCCTCGCCCTCACAATCGCCCACGGCGACGTCGTCTCCACCCTATTCCCCTTCTCATCCCTCGTCGGCGCCGGAGCCTTCGGAATCCTCGCCGATCCATCGGCATCCATAACACTCGCCAGCAACCGCGCCTTGATCTGCGCCGACTCCGCCGGCCCCGCACACCTCGAAATCAGCTCCTTGGCATGCTCTGCAGTCCCCTCGGTCTCGATGACAATCTTGCCGTGCCAGCCCGCATCCACCGCCTCCACCCCTTCATCCGAAATGATCGTGCCGGGCACCACGCTGATCACGGCCCTGTACAGCCACTTGGAGATCCTGTAGCGCGCACCCTGCGGCGAAAACGTCTCCACCTGGTCCTGCACCAGCCGCATCGTCGACACGATCTGGTCGCGCCATGGCAGCACATCCAAATAAAGCACCGGCTGCGACGCGTCGCTCGACCGGATGATGTTGTGGTAGTAGCTCGGCGCGAAGCTGAACGCGTTGAGCCAAGACGGCAAATGCCCGGCGCGGTCAAACATGAACGACAGATCGCGCAGGTAGCGCCCGTCGAAGATGTACTTGCCCTCGTTGCGTTCGTCGCCCACCGCGCAGTCCCACACCACATCGCCCTTTTGCAGATGCGGCAGTACGCCCGCGATGAACAGCTCGCGCTCGCACCGCGCCAGCTCGGTATCGCTCAACCAGCCGCCCGCCTCGCTCGATGGAACCCAGGCGCGGAAGAAGCCAGCCCGGCCGGGCTTCCAGGGACTCTTGATCGTCGACATTCCCTCTCCCTGCTGACCCGGCTGACTAGGCACGCGGAAGTTGGGCTGCATCCTCAACCTCGTCAACACGCGGTTGTACGCCCGCGTCGTCGCACGCGCCAATCGCGGATAGCGCGGATCCATCTTGTGCGGCGCCCTCGCGTACTCCGCCCCCACCAGCGCATATTCCGACATGAGGTCAAAGCTGAGCAAGAAGGCCTCGCAGTCGCTGAAGCTCAACGGGTACGGATCCTTGTCCACCATCTTGCCATCCACCTCGGCGGGCGTCCAGGCCTGGTAGCCGACGCGCGAGAGGAAGCGCGCGAGCACAATCTCGCGACCTGCCAGCTGACCCAACGCGAACCGGATGGACTGAGACGTTTGACGCAGCGCTTTAACGTCGGCATAGTCGAGATGGCTGATGAGACGCGCGATCACGTCCGGCGTGGTGGCTGACCAGATGAGCTCGCCCAGATCGCTGTACATAACCTCGTCAAAGTCTTGTGTTGCTGCCGCTGCTGCTTCCGCATTGTCATCCGTATCGGACTGAGCGGCGTTGACGCGAGGAACGCGGACGTACCGTCGGTGGTCGATGGTAAGCGAAGGATCAGCCAATCCATGCGCACACCAGCCCCTGCCGTAGGTGATGCCACCTTCACGATATGGTCCATTCGGCTGAACAATCTCGTCATCGCCCAGCGGTCGGCCGTCGTTGCTCTCGTCATCGTCGTCCTCTCCTTCCGAGGACGCAAAGGTGGCGGACAGCAACAAAGTGGAAGGCACGATGGCCGAGTCGGCAGCCGATGGCTTCGTAACCATCCGTCTCGCGCCCGCCTTGACTGCATGGCGGAAGCGGTGCGATTTGTACGGTGCGATCTTTTCCGCAGGAGTAGCAGCAGTTGGAGTGGCTTCGCCGTTGGTGCCCGCCGCAAACTTGACTTGGCCGTGGCCGGCGTTGGAAGACGACTTCCTATCCAGATCGGTAGACGAAGGGTTGGGTGGCATGATGGACATGGCCTTCTCATCCGCAGGCGTAGCAGGCATGTCGGAGCTGCCGTCTGTGCTAGAAGGCGCATCGAGGTTGGACGTCGAGCGTGCCATCGAATCGGTGGTGGCACTCTTGGCTTCTGCGTCCATATCGTCTTCCGTGCCAGCATCGACAAACACCTCGGAAGCGGCATCGGAAGCATCGTCGTCGTCGTCGACAAAGACCTCGTCGTCATCCTCGTCGTCGGTCTGCTGTGCGTCGGGATCGACCTCTCCGGGCGGGAAGCCAGCAGCCAGGGCACGTTGAGCACGTCGGTCTTCTCTGCGTCCCGCGCGCCGAGCTGCGCGGTCCTCCTCCTCGACCTGACGCTTGGCTTCGACAAGCTGGCGTTCCTTCTCGAGCACAGCTTCGCGCGCCGCTCGGATGGCTTCTTCTTTAGCGAGTCGCTCGGCCTCGATGGCAGCCAGACGCTCTTCTTCGGCTCGACGAATGGCTTCTTCCTCTTCGCGCTTGCGACGCTCCTCGGCCTGTTGTTTCCTTTTGGCTCTCCTTTCGGCCGACTCCTTTTCTTTGCGGATGCGCTCCTCTTGGGCCGCCTTCTCGGCCTCGATGCGCCTCCTTTGAGCTTCCTCGCGTCTGAGCTTTCGGCGTTCTGCTTCCTCCTTCTCCGCCTGCTCACGCGCTAGACGACGTGCCTCGCGTCCAGCCTGTTTGTTTGCCTCGGCTTGACGTTCTCGTTCCATGGCTTCTGCGGAGAGTCGCTCGCGTTCGGCACGCTTTCGTGCACGTCGCTCCTCCTCTTCTCGCGCCTGTTGACGGCGATACACGTCGAGACGGTCGGCTTCCATCTGACGCTCTCGCTTGCGCTCCCATTCGCGCGCTTCGAGATCGTCCTCGTCGGCAGTGTGGAAACCGTCCTCGTCGGTGGATCTGCGTCTGTTCCTGGGTCGCTGCGGTAACGTCTTTTCGGGAGGAGCAGAACTGCTGCCGATAGCTTGGTAAGGGATCTCCGCTGGAGGAAGAGGTCTGCTGCTGGCATGGCGTCGTTCGTCCGAGCCGCGACTGGGGGTACCATTGGAGCGAGTGCGTGATCTGGGCGGGGCTTCGTCAAAGGGCGAAGGGGTACGGCGTGACTGCGAGCCAGAAGCTGCGGCAGCAAGATGATGGCGGGACGAGGAAGGAAGAACAGAGGGAAGAGGAGGTGGATCCTTCCATTCGATTTCTCCGCGAGCGTTGCGGATCGTGGCACGCTCGGTGCTCTTTGTTCGAGTGCTCTTCTTTGTTTGAGCGGTATGGATGCTCGCATTGCTGTCCTTGAGGCTCCTTGACGATTTGTTGACGCCGGAAGAGGACGAGTAGGCGAACAAGCTGGGCTCGACGGGTGGAGCACCTCCCGGTGAAGAGGGAAAGGTTAGCACCGAGGCAGAGGCGTTTGTGTTGAGCGAGTTGCCAAGCAGAGGCCCACTAGGAGAGACAGGAGACAAGGCGGACCTCGATGAATAGGTTCGTTTGGCTGATTCGAGGATGGTAGAGACCGACGCTTTGGCAGGACCTCTCGTGCTGGAGGGCACTTTGCTCCTGTCGTAGGATGGTTGCGGTGGATAGTGTCGATCCATCATGATTTCGTTGCTATTGTTGTGAGGCTCTCGGGGTTTGACGGGCGAAGGAGGTGTGGCCGGAGCAGCAGCAGCAGCAGCAGCAGTGATCGTAGGCGAGGATGGCCGAGAGTCGTCGTTGTGGTTCCTCACAGCGATGATCGAGTCGTTGTCATGACTCTTGCGCGGAGAAAGACTTTGCTGCTGATGATCGTCTTCGCTGCTCGATGCGCCGGCGCTGTTTGAATCGGGCTCTAATGGTGAGCTGAAGGAGCGATCAAAGCTAGGATGATCTCTAGCTGCAGATGCTAGAGCAGAGGAAGAGGATGGTGATGGACAGTTGAAAGGAGATCGTCGATCTTGGTTTCGAGTTTGACTCAGCTGTAACCGAGGCAGCGTTAGCGGATCGGCGGTGTTGTTGACGATCTTTTGGCTTTGGCGCTTATTTTTTGCTAATTCTGCAATTCCAAATTTGGATTTGTTTTCCTTTTGGTTTGTTTTGTTTTTCTCGTGTTTGGGCACTGGAGCAGTGTCCATGCTTCCGTTTCCCCGGTCTGCTTTGGCTTTGTTTGGATCTGCGTGGGGAAAATCATCGACGTCTGCTGAGTTTGCGGCATTGCTGCTGCTGCTGCTGCTGCTGCTGCTCGACAGCGCGGGAAGTTGAGGAATCGTATCAGAAACGCGCGTCTCTGGCTTGGTCTCTGCTACGATCCGATTGGAAGACGCCTTGCGACCGAGTTTCAACGCCGCAAACATCTTGATTCCCTTTGGCGATTGCTGTGTGTCAGACGACAATGGGTCGCGTCGATGTGTTGACGGGTGATGGTGTTGGTGTGGCTTAATGTTGGGTTCGGGATCCGTGCGTGCTGCAGATCGCTGCGATGCAAAACGACGCCACAAACGAGCCTACTTGCCGGCAGTGTTGACGTGCAGCTGAAACGCACAAGTGGATGGATCGAGCCGATATACGGAGATGAAGGTGGGGTGGGCTGCCGAAACAAAGATGATGGTCGACAATGAAGAAGTTATATGAATGACATTGGATCCTAGCAGCTCTCGCTGCTGCTACTTATCAAGACGTGGGCGCATCCATCTCATCCAGACTGAGCAAGACTGCACCGCTGTCTTCCACTAGGTTGGTCGGATGGATGGGCGAGACCACCCTGCGAGCAGCGATCAGGTCTACAGCACTCAAGTCGCTACACATCGAATCCCAACTCCGGCTGCAGGGTCTCCATAGTGTGAAATTGCACTCTCTCCTCTCTTGACGCTCCAAGCGAGTTGCAACCAAGATCATCGTAAGAATCTTCTTCTGCTTTTCCCTTTCGCAAAAGCACTTTACCCGTCACGACCCGCTTTTTCACGCCGGTAAGTGTCAAAAACTGCTGCTTGTCTCGCTTCTGCGCTTTCGCCGCGTGCGTTGATCGTTGGATCGTCGAGAAAAGAGTCTGAGCTACTGTAGAAGCTTCAAGCCCCTGTCAACCGAGCCAAAAGTGTCGACGAAATCATAACGCTGCCTTTACAAACCCGTCTATAACCCGGACAGCCTTGAGGTTACCTTTCTTTGAGTTGAGCTCCTGAGTCTGAGTTACGCTTGATTCGAGTGTGAGCTGCGGCTTCGTCTTCTCTTTGCTGACGGCAGGGGCTGACATGCTCATCGGTCAAGTGGATCCACATCGTCGACGCTCTGGTTCAGGAAAATCTCAACCTTCTCAGCACAATCCGTTGATAGCGACGTAATAGAAGATAGCTCAGTCAAGGTTTGCAATGCTCGAATCATTCGGTGCAGTCCTCTAGCTTGATCTCAGTACACGCTCTAATCCACCTCGCGATTTTGCTCGTCAACCATGGACCTGAACTCTCCGCCCTCCAGCCCCAACAGCTCCGCGGGACTCCCAAACTCCAGCACCTCGCCATTCCCCAACACCAAAATCTTGTCATAGTCCATGATCGTCGACAGCCTATGCGCGATCGTCAACATTGTCGGCCTGCCCACAACACCGCTGCCCGCCCTGACCGCCTTCTTCGACTGCGCACGCGTGACATCGCCCCCATCCTCTGACGCAGCAGCAGCCGCCAACGCATGCTGGATCTGCGCGTCCGTCTCCGAATCCAGATTCGACGTGGCTTCGTCCATGACCAGCAGGCCACGCGCCTTGAGCAGCGCGCGCGCGACGTTGAGCAACTGCTTCTGGCCCATGCTCAGGCTCTGCAAATCCAGCACGTGGTCCAAGCCTTCGGGCAGCTGCGAGACAGTCTCGTACATCGATGTTTGGCGGAGCACTTGCCAGTACGCTTCGTCGCCCGAGTGCTCCGCCTCAGGATCCAGGTTCTCACGCACCGTGAGCGAAGGCAGGATCATCGGCTCCTGCGGGATGTACGAGATGTTTCGGCGCACGGATCCGCCTGTCAGTGTCGCGATGTCGACGCCGTCGATCAGGATTCGCCCGGAAGCAGGTTCAAGGATGCGCAGGAGAGAGAGGAGAAGCGTGCTCTTGCCGCTGCCCGAGCGGCCGCAGATGCCCAGCCGCTCGCCTGGTTGCAGCGTGAAGCTCACCTTGCGCAGCGACATCGGGTTGTCGTTGCCGTTGTAGCCGACGGTGACGTCCTCGAAGCTGACGCCGACAGCTGCGGGACGCGTTCCGCCTCCGGCTGTGCTCGGCATCTCATCCAGCTTTGTCCGGTCGTCCTTGGGATCCGTGGGGATGGTGATCACCTGCTCAATCCGCTCCAACGAGACGATGCCGATCTCCAAATCCGTCCAGGCCGACATGAGCCCGTTGAGGTCCGCCGACAGCGAAATGGCCTGAATCAAAGCAACAGCCACGAGACCAGCATTCGACTTGTGCCGCAGACTCACCGCGATGAGCACCAGCGCCGTGTTGAGCACCGTAGCCAACAGATTGAGCCACGTCTGCAGCCACACGCGCACCGTCCACAGCGAGTAGTACGGTCGCTGCGACGTGTCGAGCAACGAGGACGTAGCCAACGCAAACTGCGGCTGCATCTGCAGAGCGCGAATTGTCAACAGTCCCTGTAGATCCGACGTCTCCTTGAACTGCGAATGCAGCCCGGACTTGGTCGCCATCTCCAAGCGGCGCAGCTGCCGCGACGAAGGGCTGTACAGCTTGTAGATCGCAAAGTACGTCGCAGCCATCGCAACAATGACGCCGAGCAGGTACGGAGCCGGCAGCGCCATTAGCACGAGCGAGAAGCCCATCTCGATGACGAAGAAGACCACATTGACGTAGTACGCGCAGATCTGGAAGTCGACCGAGTAGATGTCCTGCGTGAACCGGTTGATCATGCGGCCCGGGTTGAGGTTGAGGAAGAAGTCGGCCCCGGAGCCCAGCAGGCCCTTGACCTCGTCGCTGTGCAGCTGCAGCGAGATCTTGGGGCAGAACAGGTACAGGTACACCACCAACGAGCCGCCGTACGTTAGGAATCGCCCGATCACCAGCAGCACCAGGATGCCAATGTGAAGGCCGATGGATCCACGCAGCGTGTCTTCGGACACGCGCTTGGCCCACGCCTGCAGCCACAGCAGCTGTCCATTCGCCAACCCGGTCTGAAACGCCAGAGCGACGGGATAGGAAAGCGAGGTAGCCCATCCTGCCGCGCCAAAGTAGCGCTTGAAGACGGAAAAGTTGATGCCGCCCGTCATGACGTCCTCCTGCTCCTCCTCGTTGTCGAGAGCCTTCTGGGCCTTTGCCGTCGCTGCTGCTGCTGCTGCGCGTACCTCGGCAGCTGCGGAAGACTCGCCATGTGCATCCATGCTCTCCCGCTCTTCCGCCGAGCGACGTCGAATCGTATCAATATCGTCGGCAAGCTTCGAAACGGTGGCTGCTTCGCCGGCAAGCAGTTCGGCAGTGCCTCCCGTGCCCATCTGCACAATGTGGTCGGCCAGCTGCATCTGCTGCATCGAGTTGGTCGCCATGACGATCGTCTTTCCGCGCAGAAGGCCGCTTTGACGCGAGAAGAGCGCCTGATTGATACCTGCGGCGGTCGACGCATCGACAGCACTGAGCACGCCATCCAGGATCAGAGTGGGTGCGTCGGAGTACACAGCGCGACAGAGCGCGACTCGCTGCTTCTGACCACCCGAAAGATGCTTGGCAAGAGTGTCGTCACCCTTGGGCAGCTGCTGTACATCCACCACAAGTGCGCATGCAGACAACGCGCGTCGATAGCGCTCCTCGTCAAAGGTGCGGTAGAACACGATGTTCTCCTTGATGCTCTTCTCGCCGAGCGTCCAGGGATCCTGACTGACGTAGGCGATAGGAGCAGCTCGGAGCGGCAGGTGCGCCTCGCCCTGTAGTGGCACAAGCTCGCCCAAGAGTGAGCACAAAAACGACGTTTTGCCAACGCCGACCTCGCCGACCACTGCAATGACCGTGTTGCTCGGCAGTACGAGGTTCAGATCACGCAACACCGGTCCAGCGCGTTCTTTAAGAGTGGAATCGCCAGCATCGCCTGCGCCCGCATCATCGGTCGATAGCCTTACCTCGTTGTGCTTCCAGGCCATCGACGCGCCGTCAAACACAGCAGCCGGAGCCGTCGCAAACACTTCCATCTTGGCACTCTGCCCTGCATCGTGTTCGCTCGCAATCTGTTCCGGAAGCAGCAAGAACGTCTCGAGCCGCTTGAGCGACGTGACGGCCGAAATGACGCTGGCGTACCTGCGTCCGATGATGAACAGCGGTCGGTCAATGATACGCACGATCGTGATGGTGGTGAACACGGTCGAAGTCGTGAACGGGAACGCGGCCCGTAGCATGATGTTGATACGCAGACACGATGGCAAACGTCGTGATCGTTGCGAGCAACAGCATGTCGCCAGCCACATTGCCCAGCAGCGAGATAAAGAGCAGATCTTGCACATACTTCACCAGCGCCTTGACCTCACGCTGGCGGATCGAGGTGATCTTGTCGATGAGGAAGCCCTCCAAAGCAGACTGCTTGATGGCCTTGATCGCTTTGATCGACGCGCTGATCAAACCGGTGCGCTCGTCGGTCATCTGGCTCCACTGCTTCTGGTGAGCAGAGGCGTCCTTGGTCATCAGCGGGATCGAGCCAAACAGGAGAGCCAGAGTGACGATGGTGGCGACAAAGGCAACGCCGATCTGCTGCCACAGCAGATACATCGCCACGATGATGACGACGACCGCGCTCCAGATCTCGTGGAACGGATCGAGACCACCGACGATGCGCTCGATGTCGACCGACTGCATCACCGTCGGCGACGGCGTGTCCGAATCCTGCAGCGCGTCGACGGAGAGAACAAGCGTCTTGCGGTAGACGGCGTAGACGAGCGCGCCTCGCAGCTTGCACCAAGTTTTGTAGATCGAGAACGTGAAATGTCCAGAGCTCAATGCGATCAAGAGATAAACCAGAGCGAAGGCTCCGACGATGCCATAGCCATAGGCGGCTGGCTGAGGCTGTCCGGAGTTGTTGGAGTACGAGGCGATAAAGTCGAGTGTTTCTTGCACCAGCAGCGGCTGTAGCAGGACCATGATGGTGTAGAGCGCCTTGGACGGCAAGGGAGAAAAGAGGACACCGGCAAATGCTCGCACTGAAGCGTGGACGAGCCTTGGTTTCGCGGCGGCGGCGGGATCCTTGGGCAAGAACGTGGTCTGACTGCCAGACACCGTACGCAGCGAGGCGAGATCCGAGAACGAGATGTTCTCCGCATCGAGAGACTTGATATCGACAGGATACGACGAGTCGTCATCCGATGCATGGTGATGAGCTTTACCTCCAGCGCTAGCGTGCCATTCGCGCAACAGCTTGGCCTCGAGCACCCGCGAGGCGTACGAAGGAGCGAGTGGCTCGATGTCGTTGAGCTCGATCGGCTGCCTGGTGCCCTTCCACAGCTTCGGGAGCAGGTAGAAGAAGAAGATCCTCGAGATGAAGCTTGCTCGCTCTTCCGCCGTCTGGCGTGGATCAAAGGGCTTGGTCGAGGTGGTGATGAAGAGAAGCCACCTCGTGCCAAAGTCAACTGCGAGCACAGGCAGAAAAGCCGAGGCCCGTGCAGCAGGCACAAAATAGAAGGTGCGCAGCTGAACGGCGGCAAACAGCGAGCTGAAGAGCAGGAACGTGTTGATGAGGGTGACGATAGGAGTCGGTCGATCAGGGCGGTGGAACGTCATCGCACAGGCGATGATGAGCGCCGAGAACGTCTCGAGGGCGAGCGCGGGCATCACCAGCGTATCAAAGCCAGACGACAGAACGCCAGGTAAGAGACGAGGTGCCAGCGCCAAGAGGGCCACCATCAACGCGAGATGCAGTACTGCGAGGAGAATGCTGCCTCCATCGCGGTTCTGAACGCAAGCCGAGCGGTCGGGGGCAATCTGAATGGCTCGTCTGCGAGAGAGCAAGGTGAAAGTAATGATGCCAATAGCGATGGTTTGGAAGATGGTGTTGGGCAGCAACTGGAAGATGCTGCTCTGGAAGCGCAGAGTGAAGTCGAAGGCCCTGCAGTTGGAGACCGGGCCAAACTGACCGTCATTCGAGCAGAAGGTGCTTGCGAAAGCAGCAGCCAGTACCATGATCGCAACGTTAGGGAGGTGTCGCGTACGAGGCCCGACAACAGCGAGATACTGTTGGGAAGGGCGCCGAGTCGTAAGGGCGAGGAAGGGGTCGGGCGTGCGACCTCGACCGTCATTATATACTCAGCGCTCAGCCGCCTAAGGGTCCTACACACTCTAATAGACGCCGCTGTCGGAGTCACACGCGTACGTGCTTCCGTTGGACCTGCATTTGTTGTAGAACAGCGGCAAGATAAGCGAACAAAGCACAGAAGCACAGTGAGCAGCATCACCCCACGTCCATGGCTCGACTGACTCGAGTCAGTGTTGTCCGTCGAGAGCACGCCAAGTTCCTATCAGCAGTGAAGTGTTGGATTTAGCCGAGCTGAGCGTGCGCGGGATCGCATTTGAGCTTCGTTCTGCTCCAAGGTGACATCCGCCGGAACCCTCTCAGCTCTTTGCGATATCGCAGCTCTGTCATCCGAAAAGGCATTCTTATGCGACCCTTTTTCGAGCACGATTTTTGCAGCCTTTTTTTTTTTTTTTTTTTTTTTTTTTTTTTTCCTCCTCGTTTCCTTTTCTACCTGCACCAGCCCATGATCATGAGAGAACAGATCTTGCTATTGAGACAACGAATCCGCATGGATTGAGATGCTTGCTACACCGTGAGTGTGATAATGCTTGAATTAATGCTGCTGGATAAAGAAAGATCTACACCATCGTCTTCTCGGTCGACGTGGTGGGCGCGGGAACCATCTTTTTGCTGTGAGCCTCGCTGGGCTTCTCGTCCGCCACCTCGCCATCGCCCACCTGCTGCTCTTCGTCCACAAGCTTGGCAGCGTCGCCCTCCGTGCGTCGGAAGTACACGCGCTTGCCCCACTTGTACGCCTCGATGCCGCCGACGAACAAACCCGTTGCAATAAAGATAATGCCCCACTCCCAGCTGACTCCCTTGTGGAGGAAGACGATGTCGTTCAACCCCGGGATGTAGAGGATGGGGAACACGGAGAAGAAGCCAAACACGATGCAGATGAACAAGAACTTGTTCTTGCCCCACGTGTCCTTGAACCACTGGTTGTACCACTGTCCGTCGGTGCGCATGCAGAAGAAGCTGCGACGCGTGTCGACCACCTCCCACGCCAGCAGCAGCGAGAACCACGTCATGACCGCGAACGTCGCCGCACGCGCGCAGAACACGAGATCGCACACACCGCTGTGCTCCGAGTTGCAGTTGACGCCCAGCTCGCCATTGCCCCAGCCGAACTCGACGAGCGTGAACGTCGCCAAGCACAGCACTGCCATCCACAGCCCGTAGACGACGAGGTCGATGAGCATCTCCGGGCTGAAGATCCCCCACTTGTTCGAGCGCGGCTTGCGCTTCATCACGTCCATCGACGCCTTTTCCATGCCCAGGCCCATGGCGGGGAAGCCGGAGGTGACCATGATGATGTACAGGATCTCGACGGGCGACAGCGGGAACACCGACAGACCCGTCTCGTCCTTGAACGCCAAGCCGATCAGCAGCACCGACGCCTGCGCCACGTTCTGCGCGAGAAGGTGGCACACGAATTTAGAGATGTTATCCGCCATGCGGCGGCCTTCCTCGATAGCGTTGCCGATCGACGCAAAGTTGTCGTCGACGAGGACAATGTCCGAGGCGTCCTTGGCCACATCCGATCCGTTCATGCCCATGGCAATGCCCACGTCGGACATCTTGAGCGACGGCGAGTCGTTGACGCCGTCGCCCGTCATGGCGCAGAACTTGCCACGGCGGTGCAGCGCTTCGATCATGCGCACCTTGGTCTGCGGCGCACAGCGAGCAATCACAAGCGGCAGCTGAGGAAGCGCATCGATCTCGGCCTCGGACAGCTTGTCGAACTGCGAAGCGGTCATGACCATGCTGTCCATCTCAGCTTTCGAGAATTTGGTGGTGTTGCGAGGGACGATGCCGACATCCAGAGCGATGGCTTTGGCGGTGCCTGGGTGGTCGCCCGTGAGCATGCGCACCGTGATGCCTGCCTCCTTGCACTTGCGCACCGCACCGGCGGTCTCGGGACGAGGAGGGTCGTAGAGACCCACAAGGCCCAGGAAGGTCATGTTGGCCTCGACATCCGATCGCTCCAGCTCGCCCTCGAGCTCCTTTTCAGCGCCAGAGAGCTTGCGGTGGGCGAGCGCGAGAACACGCAGACCCTGGCTAGCCAGCGCCTCCATGTTGTCGAGCACGCGCTGCTCGAAGTCTTCGTCAAAGTCGATCTTGCCCTCATCCGTCTGTGCCGAAGTGCACGACTCGAGGACGCGCTCGACGGCGCCCTTCATCATGGCGTAGCTCTCGTGAGTCTCGTTGTTGGCGTACGTGACGGCCATGCGCTTGACCGAGCTGTCGAAGGGGTATTCGGCGATCTGCGTCCACTTGGCTGCGGAGCGGTCCTTTTCGGTCACTTCCTTGTCGGCATCGGAGCCCTTGGTGAGCTTCAAGCGGCCCCAGGCGAAGCGAGTGACAAACGTCTGGATGGCGCATTCGGTCGGGTCGCCGTGCGCCGTCCAAGCGTGCGTCTCCTTGTCCTTGAAAACGGTCGCGAGATTGCACAGCGATGCGACATTCATAAAGTCCTCGAAGCGCCGGTTGCCCTTGACCTTGTCCGACTTGCCCGAGCGGGCGACCACCTCACCCTCACCGTCGCCCGACTCTCGACTGGCCTTCGCGTTGCGCGGTTCCACTCCATCGACCGAAACTTGGCCCAGAGTAGGGTTGAAAGGCTCGTTGGTCTCCGAGACGCTGTACGTCCCCGAAGCGGGCACCCAAGCCTTGCGAACGACCATCTTACCTTGAGTGAGCGTGCCGGTCTTGTCGGAGCAAATATCGTTGATCGAGCCGAGTGCCTCGAGCGAATCGAGCTTGCGCACAATGACGTTCTTCTTGACCATGGCTTTGCTGCCCATGGCCATGGTGATGGTGAGCACGGCGGTGAGCGAGGCCGGGATCATCGAGACACCTGTAGCGACGGCGTAGATGATCACCTCGTTGTCGGTCCAGTTGTTGGACAGGAAGACGATAATAGCAAAAAGCACAGCGACGAAGAAGAGCGCCACGGCGAGCTGCGACAGACGACGCTGGAGCGGCGTGCCCTTGTTGGTGCCGAGGAAGTTGTTGAGCTTGTCCCAGACGGTGAGCGCGCCGGCCTGGACGTAGTGGTGCGGGAGCGCCTTGCCGTAAGCGTTGCGCTTGACGTCTCGGATCTTTTGAGCCTTGGCGGCGCCCCGCAGCGCGTCGGCGATCTTGCCGATCTCGGTGTTCATACCAGTACCGACGACGACACCGGTGGCACGACCCTTGGAAACAGTGGAGGAGGTGAAGGCCATGTTGAGACGGTCGCCGACACCGACATCGTCGCCGGCAGAGTAGACTTGGGTGTGGTCCTTGGCAACGGGCAGCGATTCGCCCGTGAGCAAGGCCTCGTCGGTCTCGAAGTTCATCGAGTCGATCAGACGGCAGTCGGCGGGAACCGTGTCGCCCGTAGTGAGCTCGACAATGTCGCCGGGAACTACTTCGTTGGCTGGGATGGTCTCGCCGTCACCATTGCGGATAACGCGTGCGGTGGGCGAAGCGAGGTTGCGGAGAGCGTTCATGGTCTTTTCCGCCGAAAGCTCCTGGAAGAAACCAACGATGATGTTGATGGCTACGACACCGGCGAGCACGCCACCCTCAATCCAGGAGCCAATGCCGAGAGAGACACCCATGGCAAGGATCAGAACCTGAAGATTCAAAAGCATAGAAAAAGGGGGAAGAGGTCAGAAGTCAGCATCAGTGCAATGGAAGGACGAAGAAGGGAGGATCAACTTACCAAAGTCATAGCATTTGCAATCTGATGAAGCATAATCTTCCAGATGCCGATCTCGTCGCCGCCCTCGAGCTGGTTCTGGCCATACTCTTGACGTCGAGACTCAACATCTTTCTTGTTGAGGCCGTGCTCAGCATCTTCGACGCCGAGAGCGCGCAACACGCTTGTGTAGTGGTGCTGCCATGCTGCGCTGAGTGCGTCGTCGATCGAGATATCAGGACCTTGGACGGTGTCGCTGCGTGGGAACTTGTCTTCCTTGTTGTTGACCATCGTGTTGAATGAGCTAAGGTGTGTTGATGGAGTTTTGAGCGGCGTCGCCTATCGCAGACAGGTAGGTCGACGCGGGAGAGAGGGAGAGAGAGAGTGTGTGTGTGTGAAGGGCTGGCTCGATGAGCAAGTGTGACCCCCTGGAGTGAGAAGGTTCGTGTATGAGTGATTGTGTGTGTGTGTGGAAGTGGAAAGGGGAAGCGCAATGTAGAAGCGCTGTTCTGGATGATGAGGGGTGGTGGGAAAGAAGGAGGATGAAGAAGCCGCCGGAGGCTCGAGGTTATATACCTTACACTCGAGGATGGTTCACGGAGCGAAGAAGATACGACCGGAGGACGAAAGACGCCAAGACCGAAGGCAGCCGGTGTCAGATACGACGGTCAAGGCATCTTTGCAGTGTTCTTCCCTCGAACTTAGCCCTGATCGCGAGCAAGCAATCAAGAATGATAAGAGATAGAGAGTGTGTGTCATTGTGCTGCGTGCGAAGAGTCATCAGTCGTGACGTGCTACGAGGCGGAGTTAGGGATGGATGTCTGTTTGCCGGAAGTCGCTACGATGGAAGAGTGCATTTGTGCGTCATCGCTGGTCAAACAGCCGGATAGAAGCAAGCTTCTTCCATGAAAGGCCAAGACTTTGAGCTCAGGGACCATTGTATCGAAAACTCACGGCGAATTCATGAAGCAAAGAGCGGAGAGTCTGTTGATCTGGTGTCTTCACTGTGCCTTGACTTAGTGCGGAGAAGCTGGTTCGCAAGGCCAAGAGACCTTTGCGAAAACTGGTTTCGAAAACTCAGCAGAGTCGCAAACGTTGGCAGCAACGCAAGTCACCGCTGTCGCTGTGGTACCGAGGTTGCCAAGATGGCGTGCCAAGACGCAGGAGTTCTTGCTCTCATAAAGTGCCTTGAAAGCGAGGTTCACGAACCGACGCAAAGCCGACGCGTCTCTTGGCATGTGCACACGAATTAGACTATCACACTGCTCGAGTGCCCTAGATTTTCTCGGAGAATAAGTTTTAGCGTCAATTCGAAAATGTTTTAGCGCAAACTTCGGCATGTGTTCTTTGACGCAGCTCAACCGCAGGTAGAACTCTCTGCAAAAGCACTGAGAATGACGTGATGGTCTCGTCGACCTTTGTAAGACTTGACACGGAGCAACAAAGATCATCGTCGACGTGATTCGGATGCAGCGGGTCGACGAATACAGAGCAAGCGACGGCGTGCAAGGAAAGAACGACGAAGCAAAACTTCTGCCAAGACCTCCAACTTGCAAGCACGTGGCACAGCCGAATTCGATTCCGCCCATGCACCTCGACGGATTGCTGTGCCGCACATCGTTGCCGGAGTTGGTTAGCCGATATGGATGCGGAGAAGGGCATGTCGTCGTCGACGTGCCTCCGTCAGCACCACCGCTTATCTGACGACGCCACCGACGGGTCTTGGCGCGGGAAACTTAGCCGTTGCTGTGCTACAAATCGTTTGCTGCCTTCACATCTTGGTCGTCGACAAGGGTTCCGGCGTTGTCCGATGTCACAGCTGGGACTGATGCTGAGCACGTTCGGATCTATCGCTTTAAGCCGGCTATGCACTCGGAAAGCCGCGATCAGTGCCTGTTTGCAGAGAAAGGAGAAAACGAGCAAAGTCAGCTCCGGCTCGCGACCGCCGGCAACGCCAAGCATAGCAGACAACTTACGAAAAGAAACAGTCGTCGCCGAATTGGCACTCCTCGTCTCTCTTGATGGAAGGGCACCTGCGCTGCTTCAGGTCGGATCGCATAATCTCTTTGTCGCTGTCCGAGATGGGTTCGTGCGAGAACTCGCAAGCGTCGCCCAGGATGCAGCCATACTTGGACAGGTGGTAAAACATGCAGGGTCGCTGAGCACGCGGCGTATTGGGCAGAGCGTCGACTGCCTCAGACGCCTCTTCGTTCTGTTTGGTCACGTGGGACATGCACGAGCATAGTAGGTGAGAGATGCAAGAGCGAGAGAAACAGCTGTCAATAAAAAGCCCTGCAACGAGAATCCCCCCATGGCACCCGAAGACCAACAACCACTCACATAAGTCTCCATCTGTTTGATGACGGCCTGGTTCCTCTTGAAGAGATAGTCGAGATCGATGGCGCGATGCGCATACCGCCGGTAGACGTTGGATTCGGTGGCAAAGCCGGGCACCTGCACCAGATGCACCTTGCTCTCGAGCAGGCCCGCTTTGCTGATCGCATTAAGCTCCTCCTTGTACCCAAAATCGTCCAAGCCGCCCAAGTAGGCCCTGAAGCAGCGAGGGTCCTTGATCGCATCCGCCAGCGCCGCCTTCACGCGCATATCGGCAGCTTGATCGCCGCCTCCGACATTGACAACGTAGCTGCACAGATTGCCATCCACAAGGCCGTGCAGAAACTCGTACCAGACCGATCTGGCGACGACTCGCTGCGAGTCTAGAATGCCGGCCAGCGCGTGTTTTACGCAAAACATACGAATGCGCAGGTCGAGTTTTTGTGGATTCACTTGATGCTTCTTGGCGATGCGTTCGCGAAGCTCGTTGTAGACAAACTTGCCCCCCTCGAAGCCGTGGGCCATGTGACGCGGGTCGAAGAGCAGGTTGTCGCCGTCCAGGATGACCACGATGTACGGCTGAGCACCTTGGGCAAGCGATGCTTCGAGAAACGTTTCGCGCTCTGGACCGTCGGGCATAAGCGCATAATCTTTGCTCGGATCCCACGCGGTGGACGATTGGTACAGTCCGGCGAATCGGTCCATCTCGGCGCTTTGCAGCTGTTCTAGCGTCGGTCGCGTGAACTTGCGTGGCGATGAACCGTCTGCTGCCATTTCCAGGACGCTAGTTTGGCCTTGCTCCGGCTTTTGTGAAGACGGCGACACCTCGACGGTCGCATCACCATCGTCACCGCGCGGGAAGGGATCAACCGCAGAAGAGGAAGCCAGCTCGGCAGAAGTCGAGATCGTACTGGCCTCGATGGTCTTTGATCGAGAAAAGAAGCTGCGTAGAGCTTCTTGAGCTGAAGCGAGTTCATCTCGTTCTCTTGCTTCCTCCTCCGCCGTTTGTGCTGACTCGATGCTGCTTGGCTCGCCATCTCGTATTGACAATGCTGGCTGAGGATCTGCTTCTAGCGTGTCGTCCAACTCGTATGCCTGTTCGTCAGGTTGGAGAACGAATTTTGCCGAAGACTTTGGCTTCATTCGGATGTGCTTGCCTGGATGACGACGTTCCCCGTCGTCCGCAAACTTCAAAGAGCTCGTCGTCTTTTCTTTGCCCTTGAATAATCTGCGCGTTGCCCTTGTTTCCTTGGTAGTAGAGCCATATGACCCGCCCGATTTTGGTGTTCCTTGCCTTGCCTTATGCTTAGAAGGTACGCTAGACTTTGATCTACCAGTTTGTTCGGATACAAACTTGTAGTCAATATCAGTATTGCGTCCTGATGAGAATTTAACTTGAGAGATGGTGGAAGCCGCTCGAATTGTTTGTTGCCGGAGTGACGAGGTGGCGCAGAGGGTGACTGAGCTACCGGACGCAAGGCAGCTGGAGGTCAGCGCCCTTGCTGACCACATTGCTGTAGTGAGCCGCGATGAGACAGATGCTAGCAAGGTAGGATGAAGTTGCAGTGTTGGTGAAGGAGTAGCAGCGAAGAGGGGTTTTTTTTTTTTTTTTTTTTTTTTTTTTTTTTTTTTTTTTTTTTTTTTTTTTTTTTTTTTTTTTTTTTTTTTT